>PVKU01008687.1:40444-70794 GCA_004027475.1 Anoura caudifer | reverse complement strand
CCTACAGTACTCTTTATTTCTTTTTTTTCCTTTTTGTTAGAAATAGTTGTACAGCTAGGATTGCTACATAGAAGCCAAATGGCTGAGTTGAAGATTTGTGTAGTTTTATTCCCAGTGGCTTACTACAACACTGATATATTTCTCACTCTGTACTGCATGGGCTGGTGGGGGATTCGGCTCCATCCAGTCTCTCAGGGGCCCTGGCTGATGGTGGAGGCTTCACTATTCTGTTCCTGCACCTAAAGCACCTCATGGTCCCTGGTTACTAGCATGGAGGTAGGAGAGTAGGAAATGAAATGTTTTTGTCCAAAGGGGACACACATTGTCTTCGGCTTATGGCCCTTTGGCCTGAACTAGTGCCATGTGACCCTAAGTACTGTATATGTGTGTGTGGCAGGGGACATTAAATTTTTTAAATTATATTTTATTGATTATGCTATTACAGTTGTCCCATTTCTCCCCCATCATTCCCCTCCATCCTGCACACCCCCTCCCACCCACATTCCCCCTCTTTAGTTCATGTCCATGTGTCATAAGTTCTTTAGCTTCCACCTTTCCCACAATATTCTTGCCTTACCCCTGTGTATTTTCTACTCACCGTCTATGCTACTTAGTCTCTGTACCTTTTCCCCCTCCCTCCTCCTCCCACTCCCCTGTTGCTAACCCTCTATGTGATCTCCATTTCTGTGTTTCTGCTCCTGTTTTAGCTGTTTGCTTATTTGCTTTTGTTTTAGGTGTGGTTGTTAATATCTGTGAGTTTGCTGTCTTTTTACTGTCCTATTTTTGATCTTCTTTTTCTTAGATAAGACCCTTTAACATTTCATATAATAAGGGCTTGGTGATGATGAACTCCTTGAACTCGACCTTATCTGAGAAGTACTTTATCTTCCCTTCCATTCTAAATGACACTTTGTTGGATGGAGCAATCTTGGATGTAGGTCCTTGACTTTCACGACTTGGAATCCTTCTTTCCAGCCCCTTCTTGCCTGGAAGGTCTCTTTTGAGAAATCAGCTGACAGTCTGATGGGAACTCCTTTGTAGGTGACTGTGCCCTTATCCCTTGCTGCTTCTAGAATTCTTTCCTTTATTTTAATCTTGGCTAATGTAATGATGATGTGCCTTGGTGTGTTCCTCCTTGGGTCCACCTTCTTTGGGACTCTCTGAGCTTCCTGGACTTCCTGGAAGTCTGTTTCCTTTGCCAGATCGGGGAAGTTCTCCTTTATTATTTGTTCAAATAAGTTTTCCACTTGTTGCTCTTCCCCTTCTGGTACCCCTATAATTTGGATGTTGGGATGTTTAAAGATGTCCTGGAGGTTCCTAAGCCTCTCATTTTTTTGAATTCTTATTTCTTCTTTCTTTTCTGTTTGGTTGTTTCTTTCTTCCTTCTGGTCCACTCCATTGATTCGAGTCCCAGTTTTCCTCCCATCACTATTGTTTCCCTGTGTGTTTTTCTTCATTTCACTTATTGTAGCCTCCATTTGTTCCTCTAATTTGCGACCAAAAATCAACCAATTCTGTGAGCTTCCTAATCACCAGAGCTTTGAACTGTGCTTCTGATAGATTGGCTACCAGTGCTTTGAGCTGTGCATCTGATAGGTTAGCTACCAGAGCTTTGAGCTCTGCATCTGATAGGTTGGCTACCTCTTGGTCGCTTAGATAAATTAGCTCTGGGACCCCTATCTGTTCTCTCATTTGAGCTATCCTTGTTCTCTCTCCCCCTCTGGTCACAGCTGTTACGTAGTGAGGGGTGGAGCCTTAGGTGTTCCCCAGGTTGGGGCAACCCAGTTGCTGGGTTGTGGTGCTGAATGTGGGGGCGGGGTTCAAGAGGGAACAATGGTGCTTGCTGTGCTGTCTTGTGGACTCCAGTCCCCTCCGCCACTTTCCCCAAGCAAATTGGGCCCTTCTGGTGCTGATTTCTGTGTGGGCGGGCTCGTGCACATTCTAGGACCCCGTGGGTCTCTCCAACGAACTCTCCAGCGAGTCTGGGATTCCCTCCCGGCACCCCAACTCTCACAAGTGTTCTCAATCGGTGCTTTTTAGGCTTTATTCCTGGCGCTGGGGCCCTGTGCTGCGCGGTCTGTCTCACTGCCGGTTTTCGCCTGGTTTATTGGTCTGGGTGAATTGTTGTCGGACTTCCATACAATTCAATCCTCTATCTGTTCTGGTTGGGTTTTTTTTTTTTTTTTTTGTTCTATATTTTTGCTGTCCTTAATCTTGGTTGTGAGAGGAGGCACATTGTGTCCGCCTACGCCTCCATCTTGGCCAGAAGTCGACATTAAATTTTTTTAAAGATATCTGATATCTGCGTGTTTTATATTTTTATGGGTGTCTGTTAAATTACCCTCCCTAAAGGGTGCACCTTTTACACTCTAACCCAGGGCACAGGTGGCTATTTCTTATACCCTTGACAACATATATCATCAACCTGTTTTTGCCTGCCTTTCTTATTGTGTTATTTTTACTGTCCCTGATTAGTGATGAGATTGACTCCACTTTTTATTAGGTTGTGTCCATTTTTACTTATTTGAATGTTTTATTCTGCTTCTTTGCCCATGTTTATTGTTTTTGATTTCAAAGTTTTTAATGTAGTCTGGACGTGAACTCATTGTTATAAATATCACTATTCATCAGTCCATCATTTGTCTTTTTAAGATTATTGATGAGTTCACACTGACACGTCATTATTGCCCAAAGTCTATGGTTTACACTGGGCTCGTCCTTGGTGCTGTGCATGCTGTGGGTTTGGAGACATCTGTAATGACACGTAGCTGTCACTGTAACACACAGACTAGTTTCACTGTCCTAAAGACCCTCCGTGTCCCGCCTACTCACCTCCCCTTCCTCTGACCATGGCAACCACAGCTTATAGACCCAAATGTGCATGTGTGGGTCTCTGTGGGTATCTGCTCCTTCATTCCTGCTGGAGGTTGGGTTCTCACTTCATTGTTTGCTAAGTCTGGCTTGAGCTCCGCACAACCAGGTTTTGACTTTATTGCTACTATCTATGCTTTTACTGTTTTAAATTCCATTTATTTATCTTTCTACCATATTTTCTTCTGTTCTGCTAGCTTTGAGTTTAATTTCGTCTTTTTAAAAAATTTTTCTAGGATGGAAGCTTTACTTGGTCTATTTTAGACCTTTCTTCTTTTCTTATATGAGTATAAAATGGTATAAATTTTCCCATGAACACCGTTTTACCTGCCTCCTGCAAATTTTGATATGTTGTGTTTATTTCATTTTCATTTAGTTCAAGATATTTTTAAATTCCCCTTGAGACTTCTTCTTTGACCTATGTTTTAATTTAAAAGTATGTGGTTTAATTTCCAAATATTATGGTTGAGTTTTTTGGATATATTTTTGTTAATTTATAGCTTAATTTTTTTAAGGTCAGAGAATGTAGTTTATATGATTTCTATTCTTTTGTACTTTTTAAGGTTTGTTTTATGGCCCAGAGTATGGTAAGTGTGCCATGTGCCCTTGAAAGGAATGTGTATTCTGCTGTCTTTGTGTGAAGTCTTTTATAAGTTAGGTCAAATTGATACACAATGTTTTTAAGATATTTTGTATCCTTACTGATTTTATATTTTCTTGTTCTATCAATTACTAAGAGGAATATTGAATTCTTCAACTATAATTGTGTGTATGTCTCATTCCCCTTTCCTCAGTTTGCTCAGTTTTTGCTTCACTCTATTAAATTATAAACATTTTGTCTTGTTAGATATTCTTAGAGAACTGATTCTTTTATTGTTATGTGATGTTCCTGTTTGTCTTTGTTCTAAACTCTGCTTTGTGTAATATTAATACAATCACTCAAGCTTTCTTTTTATTGTCTCACAGTATATTTTCCCGTAGCTTAACTGTGAGCCATGTCTTCAGGTTGAAAGTAGATTATTTAGAAACAACTACAGTGGCCTTGCTTTTTTATCCAGTTTGACAATATTAACCTTTTAGTTTGATGTATGTGCCATTTATATTAGTGCAATTATTCATATTATTGTATTAAAATCTTTCGTCTTGCTAGCTGTTTTCTATTTCCTCCACCATCTGTTCTGTTTCATTTTCTACCTTTTGAGTTAAAAAATTTTAAAAAGTTTAGCATTTCTCATGATTCTTTTTATCTTTGCAGTTATTCATTTCTTGTTTACTTTTAAAAGTAATTTCTCCGAAGCTTACATTACATACTTTTACTCAGTTTACCTTGTAATTTACACTGTTTTGCATGTAATTTAACATTCTTACAACAATACATTCTCATTTCCCCCTGCCTTTTCCTATTGTTGCCGTACGTGTTACTTTTGTACTTGCCACGAACACAATGCAGTCCTGCTCTTTTTACTGAAGATAGACATTTACTTTAGAGCAATCAAAAGTAAGAAGAAAAGAGTTTATTTTTACCTTCATTTATCCCAATTTCAATGCTCTTTATTTCTTTTGTGTAGATCCAAGCTTCTGTCTGGTGTCGTATTCCTTCTGTCTGAAGAACTTCCTTTAACATTTTGTGGAGAGTGGGTTTGCTGGAGATTAATTCCCTTGGTTTTTGCCTGAGGAAGTCTTTTTCCGTTTTGAAAGATATTTTTTGTTGGCTATTAAGTTATTGATTGAGAATATTTTCTTTCATAACTTTAAGTTAATTTCTGATGCAAATATGTATACTTACCCGATTGAACATCATATTTATATAGTTCAGATTCTCTATAGCCATATTTTCTGTCTACTTGATTTTAGTCTGAACATACTGAGTTTCAAATTGTTTCCATAAATTTTCTGTTGAATTTTTAAAAGTTACTTTTTGATCTATTCAATGCAGAAAAGTTCGTGACTATTACATATTTAATATTTTTAATTAAAAAATCTTTCTTTGTAATTGAATGCATTTTGCTCCTCAATTTTACTTTGATGTTCTTTACAAAATTTAATCCTGCCTGATATGTTTTTGTTTATTATTTTTACTCTTTATCACTAAGTGAATAAGTATATAGTGAATATTTACAATTGTTAGGTTTTATGATTATTGTTACTATTATTCAGGTGCTTTAAAAATTTTAGTACAATCTATAGTAGTATTTTTAAAAACACTTTTGAGATAATTATTTATATTTCAAAAGAGTTATCTAGTGCACAGAGTTCCCATATACCCCTTAACCAGTTTTCATGATTATTTATGTCTGATATCATGTGCATTTATCAAAACAAAGAAATTAACATGGGTTCTGCACTGGGAACTTCACTGTAGACCTTATTAGGATGTCACCAGTATTTCCATGAATATCTTTTCTGTTGCAGGACCTAATCCAGGATGGCATATTGTATTTAGTTATTACTTTTCCTCAGTAACCTCCAGTCCATGGCAGTATCTTGGTCTTACATTACATTGCATCTTGGTCAAGTGAGCTTGACACTTTTCAAGAACACTGGTCAAGTATTTTGTTGACTGTTCCTGTATTTGGGCTTGTCTGATATTTTCTCATGAGGTTCTGGGTTTGGGGGATCATATCACCAAGGGGAAGTGGCCTTCTCAGCAAATCATGTCAGAGTGCATATGACCTCAGCCTGGTTTATCACTAGTGATGTAACTTTGATCACTGGTAGTTGCCAGGTTCCTGTACAGTTATTGTTTTTCCTTTGCTTACTCTGTTAGAAAGGAGTCATTAAGTCCAGTCACTCGAGGTGAGAAGAGTTAAGTTCCACCTCCTAAAGGGAGGAGTATCAATTGGTTGGCATCTGTTAAAACTATCATAGTGGTTAATTCATGTGTTGGGGGAGATACTGGGAGGCTATGCAAATATCCTATTTCTCTAAAGTTTTACTCATTAATTCTATCATTCTTTTGTGGATCTTGCCAGTAGCAGATATTCCTGTGGGACTCTAATGCTGCTTTTCCTATTTACCTTATTCTTTTACATTTATTATTGGAATACTTCTATGAGGACTATTTGACCCTTCTCCCCATTTGTTAGTTACTTCAGAGTCAGCAAACTTTTTCTGTAATGGGCCAGATGGCACATACTTTAGACTTTGTAGGCCAGAGGCCAATGTTCAGGATTCTCTCCGCTCTTACACACGCTGCTCTGTAGTGTGACAGAGAACACCTATGTGGGTGGGCATGGTTAATCTGTATTTTAAACACAAGTCCTCATTTTTAAAAGCAGGCTCAGGCCAGATTTGGCCTACAGGCCAACTTCTGATAATTCATTCAATTACTTATGTCGGATAAACCCACAGATCTTTATTTTATTCCTTGGGTTAAAAATGTAGTACTATCACTGTTTATTTTGTTATTCCCAGCGTTTGCCTCTGGGAACTCTTTGAGTGGGTGCCTTAGGCACTCCCCCATCATCCAGGGTTTATTTATTTACTTATTTTTGAACACTTTCTTATTTGCTGCCACTACAAGATCCTTCAGGCTCATTTATTTAAATGACTAGTTTATATTTTGTCTGTTGACACAGGAGTTGTCTTCCTTCTTCCTTGTCATCTGAGGGTCCATTTGATTTCAAATTCTTAAGTTTACAATATTTATTTTTTCAACTTGTGATCTGGCATTTAATGTTCTCTGAAGTCTGCCTCATTTTTTCCTACTGTTTTGGCTGGGGTGGCAGAGTTGTGGTTTGAGGGTAGGAAGTTTAATTTTTTGACATTAGGAAGTTTTTCAGGAATAAAGATAAAGTTGATATATTTTCAACCTCTGCTTCTTCCACCACGGAGATCTTGTTTTAGACACAAGATATGGAGATTTCTTCTATTATGCCTTCTTAGTGTTCTTGTTCCATTTTGATTTTTACCGTCTGCTAGACTTACATTGGTTGAGTATCTATTAACTGTCCTGGATAGCTATTCTCATTTTCCTTAAATTTTTTAAAAGTCTGTGTTCTTTTCTTCTGCATTCTTGGAGAGCTTTTCAAGTGTGTTGTCTGCATCACTGATTTGATTCTCAGCACGTGGATTCTGTCCTTCCCTGGTTCCAGGGGGAATTTTATTTCTTTGCTGGCATTTATTCTGTGGTTTCCTTACCTCCTTTCTTATGTAAATGAGTCTTTTTTTTATTTCCGTTTCCCTTTCAACCTGTTGGTTTTATTTCATCACCTACCCTCTTTAACTCTCTTTTAAAAACAGGGGTCATGTTTTCTGCAGTCCTTGAAAAGATGACACAGTGTTATCAGTAATCGTGTAGTAGTACTTTTCTTAGATTTGATTGAGAATTTTTAGTTAGGATCATATTCTTACATGCTTTAGAAGTTTTTATAAACATGTCCTGTGATAAGGTTGCTGATACCAGTTTTTGTCTGTTTTTTTTTAAATTCTATTTTTTTAAAGCAGGGTCTTTAGAGATGGAAACACTGATTGGCTGCCTCTCTAATGTGCCAAACTAGGGTCTGAACCCACAGCATTTTGGTGTATAGGATGACAGTCCATCAATTCAGCCATCTGGCCAGGGCTGTCTGTGTACATCTTGATCAAAGAGAGGTCTCTCTGGTTTTGCATTTTCCAACAGAGTGAGTGTGGGAATTCCTCTTGGCACCTGCACCGTTTAGATGCTACTGAGCTCTCTGTCCAGACTCTCACCCAGAGGCTAGATTGAATTACAGGGCACTGAGTTGAATTTCTTGGTCTATTTTCCCAGTGTAGTTTTTTTGAACCAAACAGGAAGTGCCAGCTGCTTGTACGGCCGTCTCTGACTAGATAATCTGAAGCAGTCAGTCATACCTAGTTGCTCCCAGAAATCCTCTTGTCCTTATTTTTCCTAAGGACTTCATATCCCAAGTGGTAATGATGTGCTCCTGTGCCTTTCTACCCGCAAGGGACCCCATCCAAGGATGCTGAAAGGATGCAAAGTCCTTGTCGATGTGTGGCTTAAGGTTCAGAATCAGGGAGTGTCTAGGGATAGCTGCTCTGTTGTACAGTACGTATGGGTGGACGTAGGTGGGGGCATCTTCCTTTATTCTTCGTTGGCTTTGCTCTTTGCATTCAGAAGTTAAGACATATACTGGTAACCCAAAGTTTCTCAACCCTGCCTCATCTGGTGTGGGGACATTCCTTCAACCTCTTTGATACAAAATCTCTGATTGGTAATTCTGGGTTCCTGAGTTATTATCATTTTATATGCTGTTTTGCTTGGTGGGAAGCTGGGCTAGGGAATATGATTGCTGATTTGCCTGTTTCTGTTTGAGCCCATGGACAATTGGAGCAGAAGGGGAGGGAGCCCACCTGGCATGTTAGGGGACCACAGGAGAGTCAAGCTCAGGAGGCCACTCCTAAACCATGTAAAGGGGCTGCAGGTTTTCTGTGCCCTTGGCAGGGCTTGAGGTCGAGTGTCTGAAGCTGCAGATAGGCCACCAGCCTTGGTCAGGTTGGGCCCGCTGGACGGAAGTGGGAGGTGGATATCGTGCAGTCTGACAGTGTGGGGTTTGGAGCCAGGTGCACTGGACCACGTCTTAGCACCCCGCTGATTGTTAGGGGCGAGGCCTTGGCAAGGCCTTTCACCCCTGGGTCCCTCGATTTCATCGTCTATAAAAAAGAGTAGGATCACCTGACTTGTTGGGTCATTTTGGAGATTAAATGAGTTCATATGTGTAACAGTAGTTAATGTGCAGGGATCACATACGAGTGGCTGGCACTTAATCTATGTGAAATAAATGTGAGGTGGTGGTGTTTGGTTAGGCTGAGGAGGAAAGTGGGGAGCAACCTCTCTACTTGACGAGGCCTCTCACTGCCCCAGCTTTTCTCCACCTCTGAGGCCCAGCTGGGTCTCAGCGTAAATTGGTCTTTGTCGGAGGAACCTTTCTGCCCGTCCAATCTACGGTAGCTGTGACCGCACTGCTGTTCTTTGTCACAGCCCCTTTCTCTTCACCATCAAAGCACTTCCTGTCATTTGTCACCACATGCTCCTTTGTGCTCACTCATGTAAGGGCTGTGTCCCCCACCAGTCTGATGACTTTCCCACTGGTGCGGTGTGGCCTGGTAGCTAAGGACTCCGGTGAGGAGTCAGATGAACTAGGGTCCCAGTCTTGGCTAACTGCCTACTGACTGTGTGATCAGGGATAGTTACCTACCTTCAGTGAACCTCAATTTCCTTACCTGTCAAACAGTGTTAGAATAATGCCCAGCTGAAAGCCTAGATATGAAGGTGAATTGTAACACCTTGTAAATAAATGCTTAGCGCAGTTCCTGGAACGTAGCCTGTACTAATAATGGTGATTGTCATCATTACTTTTCCTAATGAGACAGCTATCCACTTGTCATTGTGGCATTGCTAACAATTGCATCAGAATTCTTTTGCCCCCACCTTCAGTAGAAGGGTGTGTCATATTAGCTGGGATCACAGAGAAGGTGTGTTAAACAGTGATTTGGGTGAACTCTAAGGAATAGTCTAGGGTCTCAGATTGCTTATCTTTGAAAAAAGAAGCTGGTGGGTGTGTGTGAGCACATGGTTTTTGAATGTCGTCCACGGGGTAGTTAGTAAGTACGTGGAAAAGGGAAGGGAATTGACAGGTTTGTCTCCATTTGGAGGGATTGAGCTTTAGGTCATGCAGGGGGGGAGAGGGGGTGGGGTTGGGTTTAGGTAGGGTGGGGGGAGGGCTTCAGGAGCAGAGCACCCGGAGGCCCAGGTCTCTGTTGTCAGCTGGTGCGTGGAGTTAGGGGACAGTGGTGGAGGTTGGGGGAGTCTACAAGCAAGAAAGGATTTTGCAGACAGAGAATGGCGCAAGATTGGATTGGGTCCTGAATAACCTGGGCTTTTGTTAGCAACAGAGCAAATTAGAATTCTGGTTCTGTCTGAGATGCTCTGAGAAGGCAAGGAAAAGTGGGTTCAGAGAGACCCATGCAGGGATGCGAAGAAGGAGATGAGGCCTCAGGAGATGGCACATTCAAAGTACGATGGGGTGTTTGGGAGCCATTTTTCCTCCGAGCTCCTTGTGGGCATTTGAGTCCTTCAGAACATGCAATTGTTTTTCTAAACCTGAAAAACACTGAAAAAATGTTTAAACTGTGGGGGAATTAATGTATACCAGCACTTTTGTCCAGTGATGTTCCGTACATATCAGAGCAAGCCCACTGACCTCCTTGTGCTTTGTGCTGTTCAAGACACTTTACTCTCCCCGTATCTTACTCCTTTCTTTCTTCCAACATCCTTGCAGGTGGCTGCTGCCATTACTGCTCCTACTACTATTGCTACTACTACTGCTGTTTTACAAACGGGGACACTGTGGACCAGAGAGGTTCGGCACCTTGCCCAGGGTCACGTGGCTAGAAAGTGCCAGGGCCAACAACTTTTCCTCCTTGAACATCAGGCTGTTAGGGATGATCCTGTTAAGACTGTTCATGGTTGGTATTGGGTTAATCTAAGAAGAAATGGCTGTCAAGCCACCCAGTAGACTTGTGGATGGGACCAGAAGTGGAAACAGTGGCCTGTCTGTCACCCATAAAGCCACTTGTGACACTGTGACTCAATCCTTCGGTAACGAGGAGGGGAAAATACCAAGCTCCTCCCCCCCAGGATGGCTCCTAATAGGGGTGTAGACGCTGCACTCCCTGAGCTTCTCAAGCAGCACCCCCTCTGCATTGCCATCTCCTACGCTTTGAAGGACTTATCTAAGTCCTACTGGACTTTGCCTTCTTCCCAGGGAGGACTCGATTATTCTAAGGGGGTCATATTCTGCAGGGTAGGGAAAACAGTCTGTCTTTAGATACCACCAAGGTTTGTGTTCACAGGAGGATTTGCAGGATTAAGTGACCTTTGCTGTGGAATGCAAAACTACTTATTTGCATATTCTCCACAGCCACCCTATGAGGTGTGAGCTGTTGTTTCTCCCTAGCTAGATGAGTCATCTGAGGCCCAAGGAGGTTTGGTAACTTGCTCAAGAACACATGATAAAAGACTTAGCAGGGGATTTAAACCATGTAGCCTTGCTTCATAGCCTGTGTTCTCAAATAGTATGTACCATGCTCATTTTGATGAGTGAATGCTATCCCTCCACCCATTTATTCCAGGACTCACCTCTCCACCCATTCTTTCACCCCTCACCCATCTACCCAGTCGTCTGTCTATTTATCTATCCTTTTATTCATCCTCATTCCACTATCCTCCCATCTGTTCATCTGTCTACCAACCCTTCATTTTCCCATCCATCCATCCATTCACCCACCCACCCACAAACCTATTTATTCCTTGCGTTGGCCATTTGTCTAGCTTGGTTTTCTGCATCATGTTCAGAGCCAAGCATATGCTTTCGGAAGCTGGAGACCCCATGTCAACGCAAATCCCTTAGCTGCCAAGAAATCTGGGCCTTGGGAATGCTGCTGTTTCAGGCAGGACAGGTGGCTTGTTCACCGTCCTCCCTCCGTAAACCTGTGGAGGTTTTCCCCCTTCAGCCTCCTCCAAATGTGCAAAGGTGCAGGCTGTTCCAGAAACACTCTCAATTTGAAGCATTATCATGAATGAATACTTAGCTAGCACCATTCTTTGACCCAAAGATTGGACGTTGGATTAGTTTGGTATGATTTTACTTTTTAAAAACTGTTAGAGTTTGTGTGGTACTTCTAAAAATTATGTAATAAATCTGAAACAGATGTTGACAGGCCATTTTAAAAGGAAAGAAATGTTAGTAGAAACAGTCCAGTTTGATTGGAGATAAATCAGTTAAGGAAACAGTTAAAATTGTCTCTGAAGAAGCAGTATTATGAGGAGGCAGTATGGCTTGGTGTTTTACACATTTATTAAGTGCAAAGCAATGCAAGTCCTTTAGTTATTTTGCATAGCCTCTGTTGTGGTAGACAATCTGAGTTTTGAAAGCTTGCTTTTATTATGGCAAAATTAAACATAAAAATTTAAACATGTAAACATGAGCAGTCATATAATGAACTTCCATGTACCTACTATCCACCGTCAGCAATTACCAACGATAACTGTACCCACTTCTCCCTCTCATATCATTTTTTCTTTTCAAAAGTTCTGAGGGTGTAGTCCTTACTTATTGCTTAATGTCATTAGGTCAAAATTCCATTTTAGAAAAGTGTGTTACGTTGACATTGCAATATAATGAACTTTTGAATGTAATTATTTAAATTTTCATTGAAGTTTTGATTTTTTTGAGGTAGAGCATTGGAATTTTCTGTCATTTCTTTAAAATAAAAAAAATTAAAGCCAAAGCAAAGCTGAAAGTTTAATACGTGAACCCCCATATACCCTTTGTCTAAACACACTGGTCATGAGCATTAGGGCAGCATTTTCCTAGGTGTGTTTTTCCATGGGACTACTCGAAGACGGGGGAAATTTTCTTTCTTTTAAATATATTTTATTGATTATGCTATTACAGTTGTCTCATTTCCCCCCCTTCACTCTCCTCTGCCCTACACACACCCTCCCACCCACATTCCCACCCTTTGGTTCATGTCCATGGGTCGTACATATAAGTCCTTTGGCTTTTACATTTCCCATACTATTCTTACCCTCCCCCTGTCAATTTTCTACCTACCGTCTATGCTACTTATTCTCTGTACCTTTCCCCCCTCTGTCCTCTTCCCACTCCCCTGTTGATAACACTCCATGTGATCTCCATTCCTGTGGTTCTGTCCCTGTTCGCATGTTTGCTTAGTTTGCTTTTGTTTTTATTTTAGGTGTGGTTGTTAATAATTCTGAGTTTGCTGTCATTTTACTGTTCATATTTTTTATCTTCTTTTTCTTAGATAAGACCCTTTAACATTTCATATAATAAGGGCTTGGTGATGATGAACTCCTTGAACTTGACCTTATCTGTGAAGCACTTTATCTGCCCTTCCATTCTAAATGACAGCTTCACTGGATAGAGCAATCTTGGATGTAGGTCCTTAACTTTCATGACTTGGAATACTTCTTTCCTGCCCCTTCTTGCCTATAAGGTGTCTTTTGAGAAATCAGCCGACAGTCTGATGGGAACTCCTTTGTAGGTGACTGTCCCCTTATCCCTTGCTGCTTCTAGAATTCTCTCCTTCATTTCAATTGTGGCTAATGTAATTATAATGTGCCTTGGTGTGTTCCTCCTTGGGTCCAACTTCTTTGGGACTCTCTGAGCTTCCTGGACTTCCTGGAAGACTATTTCCTTTGCCAGATTGGGGAAGTTCTCCTTTATTATTTGTTCAAATAAATTTTCCACTTGTTTCTCTTCCTATTCCCCTTCTGGTACCCCTATAATTCAGATGTTGGAACGTTTAAAGATGTCCTGGAGGTTCCTAAGCCTCTCCTCATTTTTTGAATTCTTTCTTCATTCTTTTCTGATTGGATGTTTCTTTCTTCCTCTGGTCCACACTGTTGATTTGAGTCCCAGTTTTCCTCCCATCACTATTGGTTCCCTGTACATTTTCCTTTGTATCACTTAGCATTGCCTTCATTGGTGACCAAATTCAACCAATTCTGTGAGCATCCTGATTACCAGTGTTTTGAACTGTGCATCTGATAGGTTGGCTATCTCTTCATCGCTTAGTTGTATTTTTTCTGGAACTTTGATCTGTTCTTTCATTTGGGCCATTGTTTTTTGTCTGGACACACCTGTTACACAGTGAGGGGCAGAGCCTTAGGTGTTCACCCAGGCGGGGCAACCCATGTCACTATGTTGTGACGCTGTATGTGGGGAAGGGGTCCGAGAGGGAGTGATGGTGCTTGCTCTGCTCTTTGCCAGATTTCAGTTACTTCCCCTGCTTCCCACAGCAAATTGGGCCCTTCTGGTGCTGATTCCCAGGTGGGTGGGTTTGTGTACATTCTAGGACCCTGTGGGTCTCTCCAGTGAACTTTACTGTGAGGCTGGGAATTTCTCCCAGCACCTCACCCCCCACAGGTGTTTTCAATCAGAAGTTTTGAGGCTTTATTTCCCTGTGCTGGGGCCCTGGGTTGCACAGTCTGTCTCACTCCCCAGTTGTTCCTCCTGGTTTATCTGCACGTGAATGTGGGACTTCCCGCTCTACCTGCTGCTGCCTTGTTGTGAGTCCTCTCTGAGTGCCCATCTCCTCCCTTCTTACCAGTCTGGATGAGTGTGTCTTCTTTAACTCCGTGGTTGTCGGACTTCCATGCAGTTTGATTTTTTTGTCAGTTCTGGTTGTTTTTTATTTTTAAATTGTAGTCCTTCTTTTGGTTGTGCGAGGAGGCACAGTATGTCTACCTATGCCTTCATCTTGGCTGGAAGTCTCGGGAAATTTTCTTATATGTGAAGGTATGCAGATAGTAGCACATGGCTTTCCAACCAGATGGATTTGGGTTCAGATCTCACCCCCACCACCTCTTAGCCCTGAACTGTAGGCAAGTTGCCTCATCCTCAGGCCCTTCCTCTATCAAATGGGAGTTCTAGTAGTGTACACCCCATGGGGTTATGCAAGGCACATAGTAGGCTCTCCACCAATATTACCTGTCACCTTGCCTCACAGTTACAGCCCCATATGGGGCTCAGAATGAGGGGAAATTGGGCTGCATCGATTCAAGTCATTTTTGACCATTAGGAAAGATTTTTGTCATGAGAGAGGCTGTGGCCTAATGGTGAAGAAAAATCTCGGAGGAGAGTGGTTTCAATCCCAGCTCTGCCCTTACCAGCTTGGAACTTGGTTGATCACCTTAATCTCTCTGAGCCCAAGTTTCCTCCCTGTAAGGTGGGGATCAAAAGATTATCTACTGCATCGGGTTGTCAGGGGAAAAGGAAACGGCGATATTTCTGCCCAGCATTTAGGAGAATGTCTGCCTCATGTGTGCCCAATGGATGTTACTAGTCATTAGTGTTATTTAAAGTAAGGATACATCAGCGTAGCCTACCATATAAATGCTCAATAAATGTTATTGCATATTATTATTATCATTATAAGTAGGGGTGAAAAACCAACACCAACTTGGTCTTTACAAGTCTGGTTCTACTTTGGGCAATGACAGGAATAAAGATCTTTAGTGAAAACTTACAGTGTGATATCAAGCAGGAGTAAGCCTTGGATGGACAGACAGTAAGCCTTGGATGGACAGTAAGCCACCAGCCAGGCATAGCATCACAAAGTCATCATGGGAAGTGACCATGTTTCTTGGATTCCATTCAGTGATGTCCTGAAATAAACCAGCCATCTCGAATGCTCCTGGAAGTGTCTTGCGTAGTGAACAGCTGGTCCCATGGCCAGGGCGGTGCTTCTGTCCTGGGGGCTTTGTGCTGTTCTTGTTATCTGGGACTGACTTTTTTCCTTTCTTTCTCTCTTTTCTGACGTTCATCTTGTATCCCAGGTGGAAAGGATTGTAGACAAGAGGAAGAACAAGAAAGGAAAATGGGAGTATCTAATCCGATGGAAAGGCTACGGGAGCACAGAGGACACGTGGGAGCCAGAGCACCATCTGCTGCACTGTGAGGAGTTCATCGACGAGTTCAATGGGCTGCACGTGTCCAAGGACAAGCGGATCAAGTCAGGGAAGCAGGTCAGCACCTCCAAGCTCCTGCGTGACAGCCGAGGCCCGTCAGTGGAGAAACTCTCCACCAGACCTTCAGAATCTGGAAAGAGCAAAAGCACTTCTCATAAACGGAAGCGAGTCAACCCTTCCCTGTCCAAGCCCAAGAAAGGGTACCCAGCCAAGCCCCCTGCAGCAGGTGACCGGGCTGCCAAGACAGTGTCTTACAGGACTACCCCCAGTGGTTTGCAAATAATGCCCCTGAAAAAGGCTCAGAATGGGATGGAAAATGGGGACACCGGATCCGAGAAGGACGAGAGGCAGTTTGGAAACGGGTCCCACCAGCCTAGCTTGGATCTGAATGATGTTGGAGAGCAAGACCTGGGCGAGTGTGATGTCAGCCATGCAGCACTGGCAGAGAACGGGCTTGGTACGTGGCTTGTCTTTCTCTTGCATTTGGCTCTGGCCATGGTGGATGGGGGGCTTTATCTGCAGCCTAGGGAGACTCCTACCCGACCCCTGACTCTTAGCTAGGCTGTAATTCCCCTTTTGTCTCTCTCACCTAGGGCCATATGGACTTGGCCATGTGCCTACATTGGTTACAGATACCCATTCGTGTGGGAGGGCGGGCAAGGCACCGATGCTCCAGCCAAGGCCTGGGATGGGTCCAAAATTTCCTACTGCACTTGAAAGCACCCAAGGCCATAGTAACTACCCTAGAGCTTCTCCTGTGAGTGCAGCTCAAAGTCCTCACCCACCAGGATCCGAGACTCTTGTCCCCAGAGGGCCAGTGCCTTTTGGGGGCAGCACGTATCTCTCAGAGCCCTTGCCTTCAGTCTCCTGGGCTGCCCCTCTCAAAGCCACACAACTAAGTCACTGGCACCCTTGCGTCTGCCTAGCCCTCCACAACTCAGTTCAGGCAACTGACTCCTCAGCTGGGAGTGAGCTCTGCGGGCTGGGGTGACAAGGAGGCCAGAGGGTGGGGCTGCTGCATCCCCCATACTGATACCTTACGGGGGCGAGGTCTGGGTTGAGGTCCCATCCCCCTCAGACCCAGTCTGGTCTTGGAGTTCTCCTCACCCATTTGTAAAGTGGAGCTTCTTGCCCCTTGCCAGTAGCTAACATGCCTGATGTGGCCCCACGTCTTAGTGAGGTTCTAAATGCTGCCCTGTTCCCATCCTGTGCTAATCCTTTTGGTTGGTACCTACCTCCTTACACCATCCTGGAAGCAACAGAGCAAAGATGATAGAATTCCTCCCCCTGAGCAAGTCTCCACAGGCAAAATTAAGGAGAGAGGAAGCAATGACCCAGGTAATTCCAGCTGCCAACCATGACATTTGTCCTGTAGTCATATTGCTCCTTGACTGAGTCCTTGTAGCCAAATTTTCCAGGTTGGCTGTCTGCACCCTCTGTGTGCACTGCCCCAGTTCTTGGATACCTGTGTGATATTACTTGCATACATGGTGGCATTTTTCTCTTTAGCTGCTGGAACCCTAAGCCTTGGGATGTCAGGAAATCCTGTGTGAGTGTGCGGAACCTGTGCCCAATAGAGGAGGGGCATCAATGGAACCCGGGTGCTTGCGGGAACAGGGACACCTGCGTGCCTGCCGGGGAATGGGCTGAAAGAGCTCCAGGAGGGCTGGGGTGATGGGGGCAACGGCACTTTCAGAGTTCTGAGTGCTCTGAGCGCATCCTGCTGGGGGAGCCTTGCCGTGGAATCTGAGCAATCCGCTTTGAGGTTCCTCTTTCTCCAGAGAGGAATTTCACCCAGACAGGATTTATTTAGCCGTCTCTGCCCCAGATTGATTCCCGTTTCCGTCTGGGGATCCCTGATGCTGACATGAGTCTGCCTGCTACCATATGTAAACGCTGTTTGTTTTAAAAATTCATCTCTCCGGGAGGAGGAGTGGGCCTGTGTAAATGAGGCCTGGCACAAACACCCATGTTTGATGCTCCTGTGACAACTGCTGGCAGTAGGGGAAGTCCCTGTCTTGGGGAGGGTGGCTGGCTTGGGGAGCTTCTGAGGCTCCTGGGGTGCAAGGGAAGATACCTGGGCATGATTCCCTGTACCCTGGCTGGTAGAAGCACCCTGTCCTGCTCAAAATGTGGCTGCGGAGTGAGAGGAGAAGCCTGAGGGAGGATGGTTTGCTCACTTTAGCTGCCAGACTGCAGCCTGAAGGAGAGAGAGAAGCCAGGGAGAAGTCTGGATGAAGGCGTGCTCTTGCTCCCTGCAACTTTCCAAAGTGGGGCAGTGCTGCCTGCCGTTTGCTCTGCATCCTGAGGCCTCACTGGTGCCCCCTAGTTCATGATCTGATGATGGGGCATGCTACCGGACATTGGGGACATTGGGGGAAGTAGGCAAGGACAAGCCTTCTGGGATCAGTGGTGGCCTTATTCACTTCCCACCTTAGTTCCAGAATGCTTCTCCAGACCTTTCTTATCTCTGATCTCTTGTTGGTCTCATTTTTCCCCGCATCCTTTACTCAGACCCATGCCTGAGTTGAGAGGAGGAAGCTGCCTGTCTCTGTTTTGGGTGTTCCTGAAGGGCCCTTGTTTAATCACATCCCATATTATTGGGGTCCTCAGGTTAAAGCAGTGGTTCTCAGGCTGCCCTTGCGTAAGATTACCTGGCATCCTGTTAAAAATGCAGCTCTCATAGAGTTGGATTTACTGCATCTGGGGTGGAGCTCAGAAGATGGGTTTTTAATAAGCACCCTGGCTGACTGTAGTGCATTTTGAACATGCTCTGTGGCAATATGGGAATGACAATTAAGTTTTACATCTGTTGTCAATTTAAATCAATTTTTTTTTTGAACTTCCTAAGGGTTAGTCACCATGTTAGCTGCTTGGAGTCACATAATCAAAAAGGTAGGTAAGGACTTATGCCTCTGAATCTTAAAATGTATTCTCCAGTAAGTTCAGAGTGGCTATCTCTAGGTCAGTATTGAGAAAACTCCCAAGGATGGCTCATTAGAAGGAGTAACACGTATGTTATATAACACATATGTTATACACATCTTTGCCATACCCATCCTGACATCTTCTGTGGTCACAGGGATGATCATTGACCCAACCCCTGTCAGCCTTTAACACTCTAGTTAGAACTAGCTTACTATTCAGGTCTTGGGGTGACCAGAGAGAAAAGACTGGGAATCTTTTCCAGAGAGAGAGATTTGGGGTTCTTGGACAAGACTCAAGCAGAGGGCATTTTGTGATTCTAGAAGTTTTCAGCAAGGGGTCAGAGGTGTAGTCAATTCAAGCACATGGTTCTGCTTAGAGGGAAGCCTTGATGAGGCCAGTGCCAGTGCTAATGTGGAGCCCTGAAGGTCCCCCCTGCCCCCCTTCCCTGACTACTTTTACCGAAGGATGGTGTTCCCAGCAGCACAAGGGTTTTCCGCTCCGAGGAGGGCTCAGCTTCGCCTGGCAGAAGGCAGATGGGGAGATCCTGGCTACACTTCCCCAGCATTTGTTTTGGGGGTGGCTGTTGCTTTTTATATGATTTTAACTTCTCTTTGGTGGATTAAGGTTCTGCATACAGAAAAGCAACTTATGTAACACGTTACTCATTTACTGCTGACTTCCCTGATCTGTGCTGTGGGAACAAGTGCTACATCAGGGCCCCGGAGGGTGTGTTTTGGTTTCAGACTGCATTTCTCCAGCAGTGTGTAGCGACTCAGTCTTGCTCTTGATTCCCATTCTTCCTCCATCATGACAAGTGGCCCTGTGGTCCAGGACCATCTGCCTCAGTATCCCTTGGGGAGCTTGTTAAAAATGGGAACCACCCCAGATGAATGAATCATCTCAGGAGACAGGGTGGGGGTTATGCATTTTAAATGCTGAATTTTAGCTGCTGTGGGTGTACATGTCCAGTTGTTCCTGTGGACGGATTCTTGTAAGCGATGGTTCACAGATCCGTTGGGGATAGATCCAAAGTTACTCCTTGGATTTTCACCTTGTAAATAGGAATGTGATTTGGTCCTTCAAAGGTTTAAAACCTGACACAATTTCTCCTTGTTAGTGCACTTTCTCCCAGGCTTCTCTTTTTATTCTACAGCAGAGCAACTTCATCTGTGTGGGAAAGCTTTTGGTTAGTGAATGCCTGTGGTCTGGTTTGGGACCCTGGTTCGTGCTGTCTTGTCTGAATAGGCCAGAGCATCAACACTTTGCAGACCCAGGTGAGCCTTTACCCTATGGGAACATCCCTAACTAGTGACTACCATGTCCCTCTGAGCCCCAGCATAACACACAGATGCACAGCATTCTCTGAATTTCCATGAAGTCAGTGAGTTTCCACTGTTGATGCTGATTTGATTTTTTTTACAATGTTTATTTATTGATTTTAGGGAGAGAGAGGAAGGGGGAGAAGAGAGAGAGAGAGATCAGTTTGTTGTTCTACTTATTTTTATGCATTCATTGGTTGAGTCTTGCTAGTGCCCTGACTGGGGATCGAACCCTCAATCTCAGTGTGTCAGGATGACGCTCTAACCAAGTGAGCTACCTGGCCAGGGCCATTTCTTTGAATTTTGAGTCTCCCAGGCACGGCATCCCAGACGCTGACTTGTGTTTCAGAATTGTTCCTGTCATTGCATGAGTCAGCCCACGCCAACAGTGCAGCATTTGCCATGTTCTCTCTATTGATCTTTTAAAATCATCTCAGCTTTCACTTCTGTAATGTTTGTTTATCTCTTCTCTTCTACTCACTCCTTCAACATGATTATCGTTTTTTCCTTTCTTGAACGTGATGGAGTTGCCATGTTTTCAAAGCACTTCAGAACTAAGCACAAGCATGGGAAATGCCCTGTGACTTTTGAGAACCTAGTGCTCTCAAACACGAAGCCAGCATCAGAGTCCCCTGGAGGACGTGTTAGAACACGGATTACTGAAACTGAAAAACAAAACACAACAAAAAAACAAACAAAAAACCCCACACAGAGTGCTGTGCCAACCCCAGAGTTTCTGACTCTGGAGGTTTGGAGGAGAGCCTGAGAATCTGCATTTCTAGCAAGTTCCCAGATGCTTCCAGAACCACTGCTGTAGACCAGTAAGCACCAAGATGGTTGAGATGCAAAGGGCAGATGGTGGTTGGGAACAGCTGTTGGTGGCATTGGGGCCATTTGAAGCATCTTTGGTCTGGACCTTGAGTTTGCACTCTTGAGAATTTACAAATTGAAAGTTTGAGAATATGGGAACTTCCCGGTGATGACGGCTTGGAGTTTACAAAGTACTTTTTGTAATCCTCATCACAGTGCTGAGTGGTAGCTGTTGAGACACCCATTTACTAGAGGAGGAGACTACAGTTACAGAAATTCAGGTTGGGAAGAGAAGAGAAATCCAGGTGGTTCAACTCCAGGGCTGGCCCCTGGACCAGGGCCCAGCCGGGCCCCACGCACACCCTGAGTGGGAGCCAGGGAGTGCGGAGGGGCGGGGGCCACTTCCTGGACTCACCCTTTTGCTTATTCATGGATGGATACAATCTTTCCAAACCTGAGATACTGTGACCAACTCCATCCCTTCAATTTGAAAACCTGGGTAAAAGGGTCAGTATCCTAGAAAAAAATACAATGAACAAAACAAACTCAAGGAGGACGGGAAAACTTGAATAGCGCCAATACCTACTGAAGAAATTTAATCAGCTATTGCAAAACTCTCATAGAAAGCAGGGTTTTACAGGCAAGTCTACCAAAATATTCTAGAACAGATCATCTTTCTCTTACCCAAATGGTTGCAGAAAACAGACACAGAGAAAAGTCTTCGACTCACTTGATGAGACCAGTATAACCTGGATTTCCAGACCAGACCAGAGAGGAGAAGCAAGGAAAACTATGGGTCAGCTTCACGTGAAGATGTAATTGTTAAAGCCCTGGCTAAACCTCCTGGGCTTGTTACAGTCTCCATACTTCCTCAGTTGTGACTGTGCCAGAACTTCTCGCTCTGTGCTCTGAACTCGACCCTAGTTCATGACCTTTAGAATCACCGTTGTTTTTCAAGGTGCCCAGCTTGTCCCTGGAAGAGGCCTAGGGGAAGCTGGTTCAGGACAGCCCACGTGTCATGGGCAGTGGCCCCAGGCCATCTAGTAAATCACAGAAAGGCCACAGAGGGCGTCCACTCTGCGGCCTCTCGTTAACACAGGTATCCCTTTCCCTGGGCACAGCTGTTCTTTTAACATGCTCCACGCACCCACTTCCAAGCCAGCAGACTTTGACCAACCCTTTTGTTTTTCAAAAGTGGGTCATTTTCCAGACCAGTAACAACAACACAAACCTAAGGGGGTCCTTAATGTTTTGTCTTTCAAAGCGTGGCAAGTAAGTGACTTGTGCTAATGAATGAACTTAAAATCCTTTTATGTGGTAATGCGAACACCAGTCCAACTTGGCCACTGTCTCTGAGTGGAAAGTGCCAGCTTGCGATGGAAAATCTGACTGCGAACTTGACCCATGGCAAATCCAAGGGGGAAATCGACTCTCCCGTTTGGTTCCCTGATCCTGGCTTTGATTTTGGCATCTGGAAGAGGCTGATGGAATCTTGACCACTGTCAAGGTTCAGAAATGGACTAATACAGACTAATTTCCCTGCCAGCTCAGATATTATTTTTCTCTCTCAACTAACTAAAAAAAAAAAAAAAAAAATTTAGGAACTGTTTCCATGTTGCCATTTAACATCAGTGGTAAACCAAAGACCAAAGTAAGCAGAGTGGGGAGTAGGAACCCCACCCGCACCCCAGGTACCAGCAGTAGGGGTCTGCAGAGGGTCTCAAAACAATAATAAAAATCAGTTTGCCACTATTGGTGAAAAGCTTCTCCTCTCATTTGAGGTGGACCCCCAGGCCCATGGTTTACAAATACTGTGATGGAGTGAGCTCCTTCTGGAGGCTCAGTCTCATTCTTTGAGTCCGCCATCTGGATATCACTTAATCTCCTCCGTGGTTTTCGGATGTAGCAATTTAGCAGCATAGAAACATAACAAGGTCAGCTATGAATGGCCTTGATTCTAGGTGGGGAAACTGAGGCCCTGAGAGGTTGAGACAGAACACAGAGGGGGAAGAGTGGTGGATATGGTGTCAGGACTGGTGATGCTGAGGCGATCAGAGGTTTGTGACTCATTTTATAAAGAGAAAAATGCACTTCTGGGATTTAGGTTCGAACGAGCAAACCCTTCCCTGGGTCCTGAGAACATTTTGGCTAGGATCCCTGGGCCTTCCTTTGAAACATCTTCCGTAGTTCCAAAGATGCTGACTTGCTCTTGGGAGGTGGACCCTCTGGTTCTGAATGATTTTCTCTTAGACTTTGGATGAAAAGATACACACACACACAGCCAAGGCTTTGACTGAGAAGGTGACATCTGAGTAAAGACTGGAGGTGGTGAGAACACCCCACTTTTAGCGGCTCAGGATTTTCTAGTGTGCAGACAAACTGTCATCTCACAGATGGACATTTAGGCTGCCCCCAAGGACACATACTGTTGCCAGACCTGGCATTGCCAGCCATTGTCACGCTTTCCCAGCCTCTGTTGTTGTGATTTTAGTTTGCAGACAGGGGTGAACATCTTCTCGTGTTCCTACTGCTTGTGTTTCTGTCCCTGGGGGTGGCCTGAGGGCAGTGGGGCCCAGTGTAGAGGAGGTGACACTCAGTAATGGTGGTGGACAAGGGTATTTGGCCATGTTGCTGCAGGCAAATTGCTTAGCCTCTCTGGGCCAAATTTTTCATTCATAAGATGCAGAAATAATCATACCTCATGGGGTTGAGGTAAAGAATAAGTGATTTAATTCATAGAAAGCCCCTAGAATATTACATGGCATATGATAGACAATTGATAAATAATAGCTATTTTTATTTCAGTCCTTTGTCCATTTTTCTACCTGTCTTTGTATTTTCCCATTTGTTTTTTAGAGCACTTTACATATTGTGCATATTAATCCTTCGTTGTATATGTTAACCAGTACTTACCAGGTGACTACTATGTAACAGGATCTAGACAAAACATTGAAATACCTTACACCATAAAGGAGATATGCAGAAGATACTGAGGGAGCTAAAGGCAGAGGCACCTAAGCAAGCTTGGGAAAGGAGTTAGGAGAGGGCTTCTTGGAGGAGGTGATATACAAGCTGAGTCTGAAAGAATGAGCCAGAAAGAATGAGGAAAGAGGTAGGTAGGGAGGGTGGGTGGTGATGAGAGGGGCACAGAGCCCAGGATCAGTATGTGGATGTGTGGTACCAGATCACAAAGACTGTTGGGAGCCCAGCCAATTCTAGACCACCCTGCTGGGGAGTCCGAAGCTGCAGGGAATTCCCTGTGCCGTAAGGGTTTGGCTTAAGAACCAGGGAGATGGAGCGTGCAATAGGAGGGTGTTTTAGATTCTTTCTGGAAGGCGTGAGGAAGTTCTTAGGCAGCCCACACTCTCCAGGTCTGCCTTGCGCTCTTCCCTACTCCATTTCCCTGGGCTTCCCTGTGTTCCCCTCCCCTCCCCATGTGACCATTTAACCTCTTCTCATCCTTTGTGGCTCACTCAAGCAGTGCTTCCTCCATGGAAACCTTCCCTGTCTCCCTTATGGATCAGCTTCCAGTTTTCTTTTCTTTTTAATTATATTTTTATCCTCACCTGAGGACAATTTTTCATTGCTTTTAGACAGAAACAACTGATGTGGGAAACATCAATTGGTTGCCTACCATATGCACCCGGACCAGGATTGAACCTGCAACCTAGGTATGTGCCCTGACCAGGAATCGAACCAACCAAGTCAGGAGGCTCCAACCAACTGAGCCACACTGGCCAGGGCTCAGCTTCCAGTTCTGTTTGCATACGTAGAACCATAATTTCTTCATTGATAGCACTCACCTCCATTTGCAATGGTTACAACTGATTGCTTGAATAATCTCTGCCTCCCTCACTAGTTCGTGAGCTCTGCTGGGGCCGGCATAGTCTCTGTTTTTGCTCACAGTTGTGTGTCCTGCACCTAACAGTGCCAGGCACATAGTAGGTGCTTAAGAAATACCTGCCAAAGGGGGTGAATGAATGAATGAATGGACAAGAGGAAGCAAGAAGCATTTCCTGCTTAAGATGTGGGTCCTGAGGCCCCACCGAGAATCCTGCCCACACCTGTCAAATTTTCCCATCACTGTCTCAGTATCACCATCCTACCTGGGTTTGCCTTGCGATACCACCTTGCTCTCCCTGCGTGTTGTGGAGAGCTAATGTTTTGTCAGGGCTTTTTGCAGCAGCTGAAGAATTCCCTTTCCCTTGTCTTGTCTGACAGTTGTTTTTACCATCTGCCATGACGGCCTGACTTGCTACGCTTCTCCACCCTTAATATTCACGCAGTCTCACCAGCTCTTAATTAAGCTCCTGGGCTCATCCTCCGCGGCCCCCACCCCTCCACCCCCACCCATTTCACCCTCCATCAAGGTTTCTCGGATCATTCTCAGTAGAGTGCGTTTCATCTGGGTGGTATTTTGTGTATTTCATTTGGGTGGTTCTTTGCTATGGAAGAAAAAAATGCAGTGAACTTCTTAACAGAAGTCCCAGTTACAGAAAGAATTTGGAGATTTCTCTTTTAAACTTGCCATAAACTTTGGAGATAGCATGGTGAGGAAGAAATTGGAAAGAGCAAGTGTGGGCTTTGGAGATGGAGGGTCTGTGAATTCAAGTACAGACTCTCTCTTGCCGAGTCAGTGACTCTAGGCAAGTCTCACCAGCTTTGGAGCCTCAGTTCGCACCTCTGTACTATGGGAATAACAATACCTGCAGCAAAGGATTAAGTGATGGGGCCCAGGTCACAGGCAGCACCGAGTGTTAATTTCTCTTCTTCCCTTTTCTCAGACCATACTTCTTGTGGAGCCCCTTGCTTTACTCAAAGGCGTGCTTTCTCATCAACACTAGGATATTGCCCTGACTGGTGTGGCTCAGTTGGTTGGGCTTTATCTCTCAAAGCAAAAGGTCACTGGTTGGATTCCTGGTCAGGCACATGCCTGGGCTGCGGGTTCAGTCCCCAGTTGGGGGGCATACAGAGAGGCAGCCAATCCATGTTTCTCTCTTTCTCCCTCCCTTCCCTGCCTCTAAGAATAAAATCTTTAAAAAACTACTAGGATATTAATTTTTATTCTGCTTACATAAACCAGCAAGGAGAATTCAAGAGGCCCTGTTTCTGGGCAGTAGGATGATTGGTCCCATCACTTCTGTCCTCAGTGGAAGTTAGCCTGGAGTCTGCTGCCTGCCATCTTGCTGACAGTGGTACTGAGTTGGAGGTTCTTGTCCCTATGTTAATTCTTTCTTCTTCTGCAATGTAGAAGTCTGGTGGCTTTTCCCACCTTCAGTGCCTTTCCTAATTCTCTCCCCCTTCTTCACACTGGCGCAAAGTGATTGGTGCCGATTTTCCGGAGCTTAAACAAGAGCTGCTGGCCTGGCTTCCCACTGGTGACTCCTCGTAGCACCTGGTGCTGAAAGAGAAACAGTTGGCCACAGGTGCGCTGAGCGGTTGTGTGTGCCAGGCGAGGTCTGCGCGCCGAGGCCACAGTCATGTGTAGTTGTTGGTTGCTGTCCTTGCCCTGTTCGCAGCCTTTTGGGAACACCTGAGGAAGTGGCTAAACTTTACAGCACATCGTGATTTGTGATCGCCCTGCGCGAGTGCAGAACCCCCTGAGGTGAGGAGATGAGAGAAAGGGCTTCCAGGTGGTGGTGGCATCTAATCTGAGGCCTAAAGGATGCACAGAGTTTGGGTAAAGAGAAGGAATAGGGTTCTAGGTGGTAGGAACTGTATTTTAGTAAGAAGATTTGTAGAAAACATGTACCATCTACTTTAGACATCATGAGTGAACTCCGTTTACTCTTTCTTCATGTAGTGACTGCTAGAAGGCAGCATGGTGTTCCTAGAAGTCGGTCACTGTGTGCCTTGCTCTGAGAATATAATCATGGGTGAGACAAGATGCTCACAATTTAGGGAAGAAAACAAATAAATAGGGAAAAGACAGACATATCGACAATTCCCACACCACGTCAAAAGAGCTGACATTTATTTCTTGAGCCCAGGCGATGAGCTACACCCTGTCCTAAGCATAGTAGTAACTCAGTTCATCCTAGGAGGTAGGGCCTCTTTCTCACTTCATTTTACAGATAAGGAAACTGAGGGGTATGGGGGCAAGTTACTTGCCTGTGCTGTGGTCTCTGAGTTAGTAGTGGCTATTCCAGGATTCAGATCTAGTGGATCCAGCTCCGGACCCATATTCTTGAGTGCTGCTGTTATCTGGATGCGCAGAGGGCCGTCTCATAGTTGGAATTCTTTTTTAATCCTTAGTCTTTTGACATTTTTTCCTAGAACTCAGTCGAGAGGTATTTACTTTGCTCCCACTGTGTGCTGGGAACTAGGGATAGAGAGATGACTAGCCTTTCTTCCAAAGACCTTGAAGCTAATTAAGCTAATTAAGGGATCGTATTGTCCCAAATGACCAGCTGCAAAGCTGAGTGTGCTGGGGACTCAGGAAGGACCTGGAGAGAGCGCTGCAGGGGCGCAGGGGCGCAGGGGTGTACCACCCCTTGGCATTGGGGGAGGAAGAGACAGCTGTCTGGAAGAGAAGTGACTCGCGTGGCCGCGAGGACTCGATGTGTGAAGGTAGATGGGTGTGCCGTTCTGGGCCAAGGGGACAGTTGAAGCAAATGGTCCAGCAGCAGGAAAGTTTCAGAGAACCTCCCACAGTCCTGAAAATGAGAATGTTTAGGGGGCAGGAGTGGGGGTTCAGGTTGGAAAATAGGATGAGGCCAGAAGCTCATCTGGCCTAATAGTGCTTTGAGGGTCAGCATGGCCGAGGAGGGTTTTAACATGGAGCACATGATTTAACCTGTGGACAAAGGTCCTTTTAATCAGGTTATTTTGCATTCAAAGTCATGCTTTGCTCTGCTGCTCAGACAGCTGACAGTAAGCATCATAAGATGTGTATGATCATCACTCTCAGCAATTCTAAGTAATCTTGAAACCCGAACTTTCATGAAATTTCATAGTGCGTGAATTTTCTCAGGAGGCATAATTATAACATGCTAGATAATGGCGAACATAACTAAGGAAGATTTAAAAAATCTACCTGTAAATGTGAGCTTTGTTGTTGAATTCTGCCCCGAGATCAGGGATTCCGTGGTGGCAGTTGAGTTCTGGGACAATGACCAGCCAAGAAATGCCAAGTTCAGGTGCAGGTTAGGCGCTTTGAACTCTCATGACGTGAGTGGGTGAAGTGACTGGGGGTTTTTTCAACTTCAGTCCCCTTCTCCCACCTCTGAGGATCCTGCCCACCCAGCTGGCTCCTGGTGAAAGAAGCTGCTGTCCCAGCTGCCGAATCTGATGCGCTGAGACAGAAAAGGGTCTTGACATGTAAACTTTGCACCATCGCACTTCCCCTCTTGGTGCATTCCCAGAACGGTTCGCCACACTTTAGGGATCTTTGGTGAGTCAACTACAGACTAGGAAACAGTTCTTGGGCCCAAGAACTATCACTTTTCTAAGAACTGCAGCTGGTAAACCCTAACCCCACAGTCAGCAAAGTGATGATTTTACCCAATTGTGGAACCAGTGAGTCTTCTCTTCTGCTTTTTTAGGCCCACTTTCCACCCAACCCTCCACCTTGCAGCTAAAGGGCTCCAGTGTGAATTGCCCTCGTGGTGGTCCCAGCCCTCACTTCTGTCTGTGAATTGTGTCTGCTTCCCACGATGGTGATCAGGACTGGACTACTGAGAAGGAGGGACGGGAAGGGAAATGTCTGGCTCTTGGTCTTTCTATAGGGGCTAGCAGCAGAGTCGTTGCAGTTTCCTTGTCCTGATCTCTAGCTGCTCACTCTCATGCTCTCTCTTTCTTCGTCAGGGGGTAGGAATCTCTATAGGTCTTCCATTATACATCTAGCACTTATTTTTTTTTTTATCTGCTCATTCATTTATTGGGCAATGATTGAGCCCCTTCTGTGTGCACTGCTTCCAAAGATATAGGAATGACTAACATATCCCTTGCCTTTAAGAATCTGTCTGAGGGTGAGGAGGAAGTCAGACATGTCAGGATTTGCAGGATAATTATCCTGCAGAATGATTACTTGCACTGTAAAGACTGTAAAAAAAAAAAAAAAAAAAAGAAGGATGTACAAACAGCCATGAGAAGAGGGGTGAGCTGCTCTGGAAGAATTCCTAAGCAGCTAACAGCAGAGCTGCAGGGAGAAGGACGGGGGCGAGAGAGGAGAACATTTCAGGAGGGAGAATGACTCCAGCGTTGTGACTTCTTGCTTCTGTGCTCTGACGGCTCAGACCACCAAAGGTGTTACTATTTTCTTTGCAAGGGAAGGAAACTTCATAGCACTCACACCGTGTCCTCTCCCTGGGCACTTGAGAGGTGAGATCTCACCCAGCTGTTGTGAGGCAGGAGGGCTGGGTGTGATACAAATACAGTCATCTACGTGTGCAATCAACCTGATTTCAGAAAACCAGCATTTTCATGCATACAACTAACAGAGAGGTTTGGAATTGGGATCAGCACACTGAGACGTGACTATGGGATGGCCACCATCAGCAGTGGTAATTATGAGGCTCCACTTAGTTTCTTCCATTTATTATTCGCTCATGCACTCGCTTGAGGAGCACATTGTTGAGCAGTTTCTGTCTTCCAGGCACTGTGCTCAGTGACAATATGAATAGCTGTCAGGCCTGTCCCCACAGAGCCCACAGTCTCATGGGGGCATCAGGCAGGTGCATAGATCATAACACAGGGAAGGAACCAGCTGTAGCAACTAAATTTTCTTTCCTGTTTTTCCAGCAAAGACTGGGGTCTTAGGAAGAAAAGCAAACAGCCCTCAGCCAACACTAGCAGGAAGGCCTGAGACCAAGTTAGATGTCAGAGTCTTGATGCTGGAGTCAAGTTAACATCAAGTTTAAAGATGATGGCGTTTGAACCCTATCCTGGCACTTCCTAGTGGCATGACTTAGGGTTTGGTTTTCTCTTATGTAAAGTGGGGATAAAATAATGTCTTACAGGGACTTTATTAGGACTAGATGAGGTAAGCCATGTACATCACACAGTAAGCACTCAACAAAATAAGATATTACAGTATGGTGAGCAATGGAGAGAAAGGACTTTGAGGTTTTACTGACCCTGGAAGTCTCCATTTCAGATGGTTCTCAGCAGGTGTTGATAGCTCCTAGCCCAGCTGCCCGTGATAATAAAAGAAAGACTTTGCACATGTGGACCTGGCAGGATAATACATCTCTCAACTGGGGATAGCATCCTTTAGTGACCTACGTAAGCTTTTCCTTCCTTCCTCCCTGTCCAGAGGAAGTTTGATGCTCTTCTGTGCCTGGGGTGTGACATGTGCTTGGTGGAGTACATGGGCATGGACCCTTAGCCCTCTGTGGAGTGACCGTGTCTCCTGAAACTGATGCTGTGTGGCAGACGTGCCCTGCCGTCTGTCCCATCTGTCCAGTCCTCTGTGGCCTTCTTCTGTCTTCCCAGAAAGCTCACACCTAGTCCTAGGGCAGCTCCCCCTTGTCTTTCAGATAATGGATTTGTGTTTGTATTTGTATATCTTACAGACTGCAGTATGTTTCCTGACACAGCTTTTATTGCTGCACATCGACAACCATGCACCATTTCTTAACACTTTTAGGATCATGTCATTTCTTGGGGGATTGGGCAGGCTTCCTTCCCCCAATGCCTTTGTCTATCTTTGAGGGTCTCTCCTTAGGGGATCTTCAGCACACCTGGATCCTTTATTCTTTTGTCCAGTCTGGTCATCTTTGTCTTTTAATGTGAGTTAAATCTGTTCAGATTAACAATTTATTAATATGCTATTTGGGTCTTCTCTCCTGTTCTGCATTTTCTTTTTAGCATTCTGTTCCTCTGTTCCCTCTCCCATCCTCTGACCTTTTTATACTGTTTTTTTTTTTTTTTTTTTTTTTTTTTTTTTTTTTTTTTTTTTTTTTTTTTTTTTTTTTTTTTTTTTTTTTTTTTTTTTTTTTTTT
>PVKU01008687.1:0-40344 GCA_004027475.1 Anoura caudifer | reverse complement strand
GTTTTGAAACGATTTCAGATTTGCAGAAAACATTGTAAAGAACCCCATTCCAGATTTACCAGTTTTTAACATTTTGCCACGTTTGCTGTCTTTCTGTGTGGGTACGTGTATGTATGTGTGTGTAAGTATACTCACATATATACATACATATGCATTCATATGCAAATGATTATACAAATGATTCTCTTACTGAGCCCCTTAATATTTAGTATGGGTATTTTCTAAGAAAAAGAATATTCTCTTAAGTCAACATGGTACAGTTATAAACTTCAAGACATTTAGCATTGATATTATTTAATCTATGGTCTTATATTTCAATTTTCTCTATTATCTCAATAATAAGAGCCTTTAGATAATTTTTCCTCCAATATGGAATTCGGTCCAGAATCCTGTGATGGCTTTAGTCATGTCTCTTTAGTCTCCTTTAATGTGGAACACTTTCTCGGTCTTCGTTGTCTTCAATGACACTTACGGTTTTGAATACTACAAGTCAGTTATTTTACATAGTGTTCCTTGCTTTTAGTTTGTTTTGTATTTTCTCAAGATTAGTTATTCATTTCCACTGAAGTACTTAATATGATATTGCTCCACCTTATCCGTCTATCATTTGTCTGTCATTTCACCAAGTGTCTGTACAGACTTGAGGATTTTTATTTTATGCAACAGTTTATTATCCATTTACTGCCCTTACTTATTTTTGTGTTCAGACGATCCCAGATTTTGCCAGTGGGAGCCCTTCGGAGCTGCCTCTTATGTCCTTTTGACTGGTTACTCTTCTGGCCACTTCCTCATTTTCAGTATAATAAGATTTCCTAGCCCAACTTCCTCCTTGCTGGCCCAGCCCTGGAAGCAGCCATTTTTCTGAGGACCCCTGGTTTCTTTTAGTTGGATTTGTATTTAGAAGCCAGTATCTAAGTGTGCTCATTGCCATTAAAGGTTTATTTCTTCTAAGCCCTTTCAGCTGACAGAGCTAGGAAATATGTACCATTTTAAAACCATGAGTTCATACTGATACCTCCAATTCCATTCTAATCCCACTGGATTATTCCTTGCCTTCCCCATTTCATATTTGTATGTCTCTTTTTCCATGGAGAGGACTCTGTCTCTCCATAACATTTGCTCATTTGCTCAACCCTGCACTGCTCATAAAATAACTTTTGTGTCGCTCCACCCATACCACTAGGAAAAGTAAACCCAATAAGAAGAATTCAAGATTTGTTTGAGGGTATATAGTTAGAATATTTTGTTCAACATTTACCTCTGTTGACTCTTCCCCGTCCAGTGTACTTATGTTATGCATTTGAAATATGATTAACTGTTTTCTATTTGCATTCAGTTGATTTTCCCCATATTTGTCGATTTTAGTTTCTTAACATGCTTTAACATACTTCAGACAATTAAAACAAAAAGCTATGCTCAAAGAAATATCACTCCTTCCCCATTTCTTCTACTCCGCTCTCCCTGCCAGCCATCTGTGGGTAATCAAGTTTATTGTTTTCTAGTTTTTTCTTCCTGTGTTTCTTTTTGCAAAAAATAAATGAATTTATTGACTTCCTTTCTTACACTAAAGGTAAAATGCTTTTGCATGTTGTCTCCCTTCACGTGATGATATGTTTGGAAATCACGCCATAGAGATAGGTGCCATTCCTTTTTTACTGTTGCATAGTATTCCATTGTGCAGATGCACTGTAGTGTAGTTCCCTGATCCATGCTCGGATATTTAAGTACTTTGTAATATTTTGCACTTGTAAATGATGCTGTAAAATAATCTTACACACATATATTTTTATGCTGTTAGAAGCATATTTTCTTGTTAAATTTCTAGGAGTGGGGTTGCTGGGTGGAGAGTAAATGCATAAATGGTTTGTTAGATATTGTCAAATCCCTTCCTTAGCCATTGCACCGTTCTGAGAATGCTCGACCCTCCACATCCTCTCTAGTGAGGACAGTGTCAGGATTTTGAACTGTTGCCAACCTAATGGGTAAAATGGTATCTCAGTATAGTTTTAATTTGTTCTTCTTTTACTGTGAGTTTCATTTACATTATTGAGTGAAGTTGAAAACTTTTCTTATGTTTAAGGGCCATTTTATGTAATGTTTGTGGATGTCTGTTCATATTTTCTGTTCATTTTTTCTTGGAGGACATTTTGGTCTTTTTGTCTTTAGGGTTTATTCTTTTACAGTTTGAGGATCTTTGTCCTCTATCTGCGATATGCACATATTTTTTCCCTATCTGTCATGTGCTTTTTAATTAGTTCTTTACCTTTCCCTGTTCTTGTTTCCTTTCTGTCTGCTTTTGTGTGAGGATTTCTTGTTTATTTTAAATGAATGTTTTCCTTGTATCTATCACTTTGAGCATTCTAAATATTCTTATTTTAAAGTCCTTGTCAGATTGTTTCATGATACTCATTTGTATTTTACTTGGAATAATTCATGTCACAAGGGTTGATTAAGTTGGCTAGATGTCTAAGCATTGGATATATTCATGGTTTGGAATTTTGGTGCACAGGCTGATTTCAAGAAGGAAGGTTTTTGTGTGTGTGTGTGTTTTTTTTAATTCTTTGCTTTCTCCCCACCCCCACTTCCCAATGGTTGTGTTTGCCTCCACCTGGCCCAGAGCTCCCAGTACAGACTTAGCCTTGGGCAGCACATGGGTTTGCTGTGGTGGTTGTAGCTTCATGGAGGGGCCTCGCACTACCCCCTGATGTTAGGCCATGGGACTCAGTCCCCTTTCCCATCTTGTGTGGGAGAAATTTGGTCTTGGCTGCCCCTGAGTCTACTTCCTGCCCAGCACTCCGGCCTCCAGCCTCCCTCACTGCTTCGTTAATGTGTTCCCTCTCTCAGACACAGATTATCTCGTTGGTGAGCCCAGCATTTATCTGTGTGTTTGGAGCAGGGGGCTGTGTCAGAGCGTGATGTTATGGAGCCTTCTTAACCACAAATCCTCCTCTGTATTCCAAAGGAAGGAATGTGAGAAGTTTTGGAGGGACTAGAAGGAAGGAAAGTAGTGTGATGGGGGTTTCCCGTGTCCCAGAAATGTAGCACACACATCATTTATTTTACTTTACAACAGTTCTATGAGGCAGGAATGGTTTCTCATATTCCACACACGGGAAGTGGGCGGCACAGAGTGGGGAGTGAAATACTCAGCCTTACAGCCTGTGAGAGGGAACGGGGAGGCCAGAACACTGGCCTGTCACTGGTTTCACCCTGCCCTCCAGGCTCAGCAGAGCCCTCAGCCCCTGTGTCTGGACTGCCCCCACTTGGCCCAGAGGGAGGGTGTGGTCAGGGAGCAGGCCCGTCCGGGCTTTAAGGAGTCAGCAGTTAATTCCTCTTTGAAATGACTTGACATCCTTCAGCTGACATTTTGGAGTGTCTAGGATGAGCGGGGCACTTGGTAATTCCCATATGAGTTCTGCAATTGAAATATCTCACAACCCTGAAAAGTATGGACTATTGACCCCACCCAATGATCAAAGAGACTAATGCTCAAGAAGCTCCTGTGACTCCCCACCTTCTCCCCATTAGCCAGCACAGGGCTGGGATGTTTATACTGTCTGGCTGCGAAGCCCTAACCCTCCCTGCTCCTGATGTGTTCTGTCTCCCACGACACCTTTCCTGCCAGCTTGCTACAGTCTTTCGGAAGCGGTAAAGCCCCGGAAAGGGTGGCCTTGAGGGCAGCTTGGTGTGAAGTTACTCTGTTGGGCTCTGGGGGGTGACTTTCCTCTGTCTCTTAAAACACAGGGCCCATTTTAGCCACTCCCAGTCAGAAACAGGGTCTAATGCAGCTGCAGGTGGCGTCACTTCAGGTCCTAAGGAGTCTCTCCTCCCTTCCTCCGTCAGAGAAGATGGTGCATCTTCCAGGTCACCACTGGAGACTCGAGCCCAGTGCCCTGACAGAGAAAAAGCTTTGAATTCACAGATACCTGCCCCATTATTCTTTATCACATTGCCCTGTTGTTTTCCCATCTATAATTATTGTAGGTATTAATTTGCTTGTTTGCTTTTTATTATCCCCACCCAAGCAAGCTCTGTGAGGGTAGGGACCTTGTTTCTCCAGTTTTTTTTTTTTTTTTGGGGGGGCGGGGGGGATTTGCATCATCTAGTGTGAGAGGTAGCCCACAGGAAGTGATAAATAGATTTTGAGTAAATGAATGAATCAAATGAGAAACAGCTGTCTTCAGTCCTGGCTTTACCATTTAAAACCTTTACCTTGTAACTTCCAGCAAGTTATTTACTTTTCCTTATCTGCAAAATGGACTCACAATGGTGGTTTCATAGGACTGTCGAGAATTTTAGAGACAACATATAGAGCTGCTCTACACAGGTACCCCTCACATCCTCCTCCTCGACGTAACTGTTAATTAGCACCTTGATTTGGTTGGGGGTGCAGGGTTTTATTTAGATCTTTTCCAGCCCTGGGAAGCATCGATGTGCCAGAACCTGCCAGTGGGATTGCCGCATGGATCCCCCTGGGCTGCTGCAGACACGGTGGCCAGCTCCAATGAGAAAGCCCTTCCGAGGAGCTGAAGGTTTTGAGGTTAACCCTGAAGAAACAGCTCCCTTTACAAGAGCCTTTTAATTAAGTGTTCGTGTTTACTTTCCAGAGATCATTGAATCATTTTACCCGCATTGTGTTTGACAAAGCCTCATTGCTGCAAGTAATGGAAAAGTACAGCATGAAGAGGGTTCACAGAAGCTGTCGGGTGACACAGGCACCACTGACTCTGTGCCCTGCGATGGGGGCCTGGCATTTGGGAGGAGGGGTCCGGTGAAACATTGCCTGGTCTCTCCCTTTGGCTTGGTTCTTGAGCTTGCAAACCCCCCCAGTGCTGATGAAGGGTCTGAGTCCACCCAAATGCCAAGAAACGAGTCCTGTGGAATCCTGACGCACAGGGCTGTGTGGGGCTGTGTTGTGTGTAGCATGGCCCTGTCCTCACAAAGAGAGGGTTCAAGCAGAAACCATTATTGGAATACTTTTATGTTGAGCCAGGTCTTAATGATTATAAAACAAGAGGTACCATTTGTTCTTTGCTTACTATATCCAGCGTCCTTTAAGTAAGTTTGTCATTTGGTCCCGCTGTCTGAAGATTAGCAACCAGGATGAGTCCACTCTGTCCACAGTGGTTTTTCTGAGTGGGGGCCAGACTTGGCCTCTGGGGACCAGCTCCTGGTTGGGATGCAGCATTTCGGTCTCCATTGGTGACTTCTTTCCCTTCCCTGCCGAAAACAAACTGAAAGGTTGCACCAACGCTCAGCACACAGTAAGTCCTTCTCTGTCTTTCCTTGTACCCTTCCTCCTCTATCATTGCAGCTTAGTGAGGTCACCTTTGAGATGAGCCTCCATCCTGCACAGGGCAGTCACCCCCTGACCCCAGCTGAAAAGCCGGACTCAGCAAGATTTTCAGACCTTTGTCAGCATTCAAGCACAGGGCTTGAGGGGGGCTTCTCCCTCCTTGGGACCCTGGGGGTTGGGAGGCTGCCTGGTGATGGGGGACACCTGGGTTTTCTGGTCTCTGGAGCCATGGCAGCCTCATGGGATGGGCCCAGCAGGCTGGGCTTTCACAGTTCTCCAAGTGATCCTGACACCGGTCAAGTGTAAGAACCGCTGGGCCAGGTTCTCAAACTTGCCTGCATGTCAGAATTGCCTGGCACTGTGCTGTGGTTTTTAAAAACTTGTTATTACCTAATATTGAAATGTAGTCCTTAAAGTAAAATTCACTTTTTAAACTGTTTTTGATTTATAGAGAAATTTGGAAGATAATACCGAGAGTTCTTACATAACCACACCTGGCTTCTCCTATCACTAACATCTGATATGAGTCTGGGGTATTTGTTACCATTGATGAACCAGTATTGACACATTATTGTTAGTGAAAGTCCACACATTGGTCAGGTTTCCATAGTCTTCATCTAATGCCTGCTCCAGAGTCCTCTCCAGGATCCCACATTACAGCGAGTCCTCATGCCTCCTTTGGTCCCTCTGGGATGTGACAGTTTTTCAGGCTTTCCTGGTTTTTGATGATCGTCACAGTTTTGAAGTGTACTGATTAGGTATTTTGTAGAATGTCCCTCAATTTGGATTTGTTTGACATGGCTCTCAGATGTGGTGTTTTTAAAGATCTTAGTTATATATTTTTAGAGAGTAGGGGAGGGAGGACGAGAGGGACAGAAACATTGATCAGTTGCCTCTTGGATGCACCCCAGCTGGGGAACTGAACCTGTAACCTAGGTGTGTACCCTGACAGGAATCGAACCGGCGACCTTTCACTTCGCAGGACCACACTCAACCAACTGAGCCACACCAGCCAGGGCTCATGATGTGTGTGTTTGAGAGCAAGACCACAGAGGCGGAGTGCCACTCTCCTCACATCATAATCAAGAGTGCATGCTATCACCATGCCTCATCACTGTTCATGTTGACCTTGGTCGCCTGGCTGAGGCGGCTTTGGCTTCTCCATCTGCCCCAGTCAGGGGTGTCCACTGTCAGTTACCCTCTGCCCCCAACCTCCTATACTGTCCTGTTTGGAAGGACGTTACTCGGTGCAGCCCACACTTGGAGAGTGGGGAGTTATGCTCCACCTCCTTGAAGGCAGAGTGTCTGCATAAAGTATTTGGAATTCTTGTGCATGGGAGAATTGTCTCTTCTCTCCCATCTATTCATTTGTTCCATCATTTATTTGTGTCACTACGGACTCGTGGATCTTGATTTTGTACTTTGAGTTATAGTGCGATACTGCTTTATTTTGTTGCGCAAATTGTTTTATCGTTGGCCGTTAGGAGCTCTTTCAGTTGGCTCCTGTGTCCTTTTAGCATATCCCCATCATTTTCAGGTAATTTAAAAATTTTTTAGGGCTTCCTTCCTTTCAGCCACTACAGGCCTGTCTGATAGGTTTCCTACCTCAGTCCTAGAATCAGCCATTTTTTCCCCAGGGAGCCCGGGCTCCTTTTATTGGGAGGGCGTCAGAGACTGAGGTCTGGGCCCTGGGAGTGGTAGCTGCCATTGGCACGTCATTGGTTCTGGACCCTTTCTACTGACAGAGCGAGAAAGTACACGTGTCGGTATTAACCTGTGTACATACACTTACCTATAAATATCTGTGTGTAATCATCTGTAACTGTATTAAGCTAAACATGAACTCAAATTGATGTCTTCAACTCTAATCCATGATCACATGATTTATTCCAGCCTCCTCCCCTTGCTTGCCTGTGAGTCTCACGCCAACAGTGAGAAACCTTGTTCCCACGATCTGCCGTGTACTTAACTGTTCAGTTCCAGCGTACGTGTGTTGTGGTGTCAAATGCTTTGACTCCTACTTGCCTCCATGGGAATCAGCTCTGTCATCGAGAATGCAGTGCTTCTGCGCAGGTTCCTTTGCCTGCAGTTCTGCAGGCTCCCCTCATTCCTAAGGTTCCCTGGTCAGCACTTCCCCTTCCCCTTCCCCTTCCCCTTCAGTGACGTGGTCTCATACATTTGTAATCAAGTTAGATTTTTTTTACCACACGCTGCTTTCCATCCTGGGAATCTCCCCATTTCTTCATTTTTTAAACTTTGCATGCCCTAAGGTACATTCTCTGTGCTACGAAGTTCTTTGGGGTTCAGTAAATGCGTAATGTCTTATATTCATCATCAAAGTGTCATACAGAATGGTTTCGCTGCCCTAAAAATATCTCCTGTTTCACTTACCCACCCTCTTCTTGTTCCACCTGAACCTGCTGCAACCTTTTTACTGTTTCTATACTTTGACCTTTTCTGAAATGTTATATAACTGGAATCATGCAATGCATGGCCTTTTCAGACTAGCTTCTTTCACTTAGCAATACGCCTTTAAGGTTCATTCATGAATTTTGGTGGTTGGATAACTAATTTCTTATTATTGCTGAATAATTTTCTATTGTATGAATGGGCCACAATTTGTTTATCCATTTGCCTAGTAAAGGACATATTGGTTGCTTCCAGTATTTGGTGACTGACTGAATAAAGTTTCTGGTGTTTTGTTTGTTTTGTTTTGTGGCCATAAGTTTTCAAAGCGGTGGTTCCCTTTGCTGGAGGCAAGAGGAACAGAAGCTGGGTGCTCCCAGGTGGACCTGGGGGAAGGAGAATCAAGGATCCCGTGGGGTCCTTCTCAGAGAGCCCTCTCTGTCCTCTTCTGAATTTATTGATGTAGCAATTAAGGCCTGGGCTCTTCCCCACACAGAACAGAGAACACACGAGGGGTGTTGGCTACAGCTGCCCCCTCCAACGAATATCTGAACGTTCTCTGATCTCTCTCTTGCATAATTGTTCCTGTCTTGGTTTCTCACTTGGTTTATCTGCTTTTGGAAGGCTCTGCTCTGACCAACGGAGGATTGAACATGCACAGCCCAGTGAAGAGGAAGCTGGAAACGGAGAAGGACTACGTCTTTGACAAGAGGCTCAGGTACAGCGTCCGCCAGAATGAAAGCAACTGTCGGTTTCGGGACATTGTCGTGCGGAAGGAAGAGGGGTTCACACATATCCTGCTGTCCAGTCAGACCTCAGACAACAACGCGCTGACCCCCGAGGTGAGGGGGCAGGACCGGAGGGGAGGGTCAGGCTGGGGAGAGTCTCTCATTCATCACATGGGGTGCTGGCTTCCCTGTGCTCCTTCAGGGAGCTGGTGAAAAGAGCCAGTGTGCACACACACTTGGCTGCAGGACACAATTTGCTCATCACTTTACTTGCACTGTCCATTTGACCTTTATGACCAGGTAACCATATTATCATCCCACTTTACAAAGGAAGACCCTGGTAAACGGAGAGATTCAGTCAACTGGTCGGGACTTGGTCAGGAGAGGCCCCAGGGTCCAAACATTGTATCTTGGGCTTTTTGAGCTAGGCTGCGTTGTAATAAGCAAGTCCAATTTCTTGGCTTTAGATGGAATTATATTCACTGAGCTCACTTACTTTTTTTTTTTTGAGATACAATCAGCATGTATAATTCACATACCATAAATTTCATCCTTTTAAAATGTACAATTCAGTGATTTTTAAGTATATTTACAAAGTTGTACAGGAGGCACCACTACTTCCAGAACATTTCCATCACCCCAAACGGAAACTTGTACCCATTAGCAGTCACTCCCACTTCCCCTCCCCCCAGCCCCCGGCAGCCCCTCACCCCCTTCCTCTCTGGTGGATTTGCCTCTTCTGGGCATTTCATGTAAATGGAGTCACACAGCATGTGGCCTTCTGTGGCTGGCTTCTTTCGCTCAGCACAGTGGTTTTGAGGTTTACCTGTGTTGTGGCGTGTGCCTTTCCATCGTGCGGATGGGTCACACCTTGTGAATTGGCTCTTTGGCTGATGGAGCTCTGGGCCAGTTCCACTTCGGCTGCTCTGAACGGTATTGCTGTGCACATTTGTGTACAAGGTTTTTTATGAACATGCGTTTTTAGTTTTCTGGGATCTCTCTCTAATTGTGGAACTGCTGGGTCATAAGGTAACTCTATATTTAACTTTTAGAGGAACTGCCAAACTGTTTTCCAGAGGTGCTGACCATTTTATGTTCGTACCAGCAGCGCGTAAAGGTTCTGATTTCTCCGCATCCTCGCTAACTCCTGATAATGCGTCTTCTTTATTACAGCTGTGCTGATGCGTGTGAGGTGGGACCTCGCTGTGGTTTTGATTTGCATTGTCTCGATGACTAATGATGTCAGGCATCTTTTCACATGTTTATCCGTCATTTCTCTGTCTTCCATTTCTGAAGAAATGCCTATTCCAATCCTTTTCCTGTTTTTAAAATTGGGGTGTTTTTTATTTATTGAATTTTTACTATTCTTTATATATTCTGGATACTTATCCTTATCAGATATATAATTTGAAAATACGCCCACCCATTCTGTGAGTTGTCATTTTACTCTCTAGATGGTGTCCTTGGAGGTACAAGGTTTAAAATTTTGATGAAGTCCAGTTTATTTTTTCCCCATTACTTGTTTAGTGCCAGTCACTGCTGCCTTAGGTGAATAGACCAGGGAAACAATGACTGCGTAGTGCACGTAGGTGGACAATGGGGCGCTTTGGAGGAGCGAAGAGGAAAATTTTCTGAGAGGTTCTTGATGGTGCGGGAAACACTCATCCCGGCACTCCTCCCCCACTTGGACGACCTAGGGCGGGGCGGCGGCAGCGTGGCAGGGGCGGAAACGGCAGCCGCACCAGCTGGCAGCGGCTCTTGGTGCCTTGCATCAGCCACTTACGCGATTTTATCCCACCCGTACCCCTCTGATGCAGGGTTACTTTGATCCACACCTTCACAGATGAGGAAGCAGGCTTAGAGAAGCTGACAGGCCCGGGCTCACACGGCCCAGCTTCGGGAGGTCAGGGCGGTGGCTGCGTCTGCCCACCACTTTACTTCCCACGCTGGGCCGGCATCTGGTCCCTTGAATACGGTTAACTCCTACCTCTCCCCTACACCTTTTCTTGTCCCTGCGGTACCCTGCACTCTGATTTCCATCGTAGCGTGGTAGCATGGAGGGTTAACACCGGAGTGTGTTTGGGGGGGCACAGTCAAGGGTCAAGGAGTGGCTGCCCACCCAGATTGGGATTGCTGGGATGGCCTGGCATTGCCCAGTGTGGCCAGTACATCTGGGGAAAGCCCAGGAGGTGGCATGGGGCAGGAGGTGCTGTGTCCTTGAACTTGTAACCACATGTCTTATCATTATGATTTACATAGACTGGCTGTTTTATGGGATTGTGGGTGTGACCATCAGGAATGATGCCAAGTGCAAGAGAAGGGATGTGGCTCAAGCCTGTGCAGTTTCTGGGGCTTGTGGTTGCTTGTTGCTCCCCCCCCCCCTCATGAGCATGGTGTCCTGTGGCCTCTCCCCCCTCCACCTGCAGGAACCACCTCAGGGGTCTCTGCTGGGTAGGCCTCTGCGTGGGCTTCAGAGGAGTCCAGAGCCTGTGGTTCGCCCCGAAGGCTGCTCTTGACACGTTTATACACCTCAAAACCTTGTTATTTCAAGCTCACCATAAAACATCCACATGAGACCAATTCTTGGATTTTTTTCTACTTCACTACTTTTTAAAAGCATGCTTTAAAAGACACAGTATTTTCCTTCAATTAATTGAATAAATGTGAGGACTCCCAGCTCGTTCTGTCTCTTCGGAGCAGCTTGGTGTGTTAACTGTTGCCTGCCCGTCGTGGAGACTGTGCTGACTCCAACTGATTGAAGGTGCATAGGTTCTCACCTCCTGAGTTGTGAGCTTGGTTAACTGGAGGTCTGTTGTAATCGGTGTCTGTTGGCAACAGGATGGTAGAAAAATGGGGAAAAAATATATCATCCTGGAGTTTTCAGCTGTCAGAACAACCAGCGCGGATTGACTGTATGAGTAAGCTGGCTAACTGGGTAAAGTTGTCCCGAAAGACAGATGCCATTGAAATGAAGAGGTGGTGTTAGTGGAGGATACAGACCTGGGTTTTCAAATCCTGCCTCCACCAACTCACCACGTCTGTTCCCTCAGGAAGTTACTTTGCCTCCCTGAGTTCCCTCATTTATAGAAGTTATACAGCATCTTGCCTGTGGGATTAGAGATAATGTCTGCAGAGAGGCTTACTGAGTACTTGGCGCACAGGAGGTATACAGCGAATGGTGCTGTCATTGTTAAGATGAAACAAGCGATTTAACGGCCACCAACAGACTCAGCCTTGCTTGCTGACGGAGGAACTGGGAGGGGGCCACCTTCACGGTCATAAATGAATTTCTTCTTCTAGTTGACATTGGCCTCATGGGCAGAAGTTCATACATTACTGGGTTTGTTAACTAGATTCTGAGGCTAGTGTGTATGTTGTAATATTTCTCCTGTCTAGAAGATAGCAAAGAACCAGGAGGGTCATGAAAATGCCCCTCAAGGAGAGCCAGCGAAACAGATTGCCCAGAGTCTTGTTGATTCAAAGCTCATCCACGTCCCCATTAGGGCAGGACCCCAAGGCCTCACTCCACTCCTGGTTTGCTCCAGCACTCAGCAGACGGCGCACCACATCCAGGGAGCATGTGCAGGAGCACACCTCACACCCTCTTGGTCATACCCCCCCATCCCCCCATGGCCGCACTGTCCCTGAGGCCTGTTAACTTTAGTGTCTTGAACAGCTACCTAATGTGTTTCCCCCTCTCAGTTTCCTTCGTAGCCCTTGTAGTCCACACCACTAGGCTATTTTGTCTGGACTGTTGTAATAACCTGCTGACAAGTCTGCCCCCTTTCACATTTCCTGCCCTTTGACCCATTCTCCATGGGGTAGGCAGAGTGGACTGCTGGAGGTGCTGATCTGATCAAATTGTCCTTTCTATACGTGGGTACACATGCATCAGTGGCTCCTGATCGCTGTGGTTAAGAATCTAAACCCTTAATGTGGCCTGTGGGGCTGGTGCCTTCCGCCCTGGCCATCTCTCCAGCCCCATCCCTTACCGCACACCACTCTTCTCCCCTCCTGCCCTCCAGTCACCTGGGCTTTTTTTCCTGCTTACAGCTGCCCCAGGGCCTTTGTACATGCCTGTATTTCTGACTGACACAGCCTTCTTTTCCTCCTTGCTTAGCTGACCTTTGCTCTTCATTCGGATCTTAGCTCAGCCATCACTTCCGCAAGAGAGCCCTCCCTCTCCTCCCTAACCAGGCACGCCTCTCATATGCTTTACTCATACTGTGTGCCGCTCCCTGCTGGAACATGTTACAGTTGTTAGCGTACGTGTGACTGTGTGATAATTTAAGTGTCTGATCCCCCTATTAGACTTTAAACTTCTAGAAGGTTAGATACTGTGCCATTCACTCAATTTATTTAAATTCTACTGTGTGTAAATATCTAGACTAGGTGTTACAAGGGTTATTCAGATGAGTAGAATACTATTTTAGCTCTTAAGGGGTTGTATTAATCTGCTACTGCATACTGCATTGTCCTAAACGTAGCATCTTAAGATGACAAACATTTACGATCTCACAGTTTCCGTGGGTCAGGAGTCCAGTCCTGGCTTAGCTGATGCTTCTGGTCAAGGTCTCTCACAAGCCTGCAGTCAGGGTATTGGCTAGGGCTGCAGCCTCAACTGCAGGCTGAGTGGAGGGGGACCCACCTGCAAGCTCACCCAGTGGCTGCTGGCAGGGCTCAGGTCCTCACGGGCCAGAGGCATCAGCGCCTTGCTAGTGGCTTCTCCGCGTGGGCTTTGGAGCAGCCTCTCCATGGAGCTGCTCTTGGCCTGCCTGCTTGCTTCCCCCAGACCGAGAGCTCCAAGAAGGGAAGATGGCTAAAGGAGACGGCCAGGCCAAGCTAAGTCTTTTTTGTATCTCAATCTCCTCTTGAAAGGGACATCCTGTCGCTGTGCTGTGTTCTCGTGGTTAGAAGTGAGTCATGAGGCCCAGTCTACACTCAAGGGCTAGGGGTCCCATGAGGGCGTGAAGACCAGAGAAGAAATCATCGTGGGCCATCCTAGAGGCTGCCTGCTACGGGGACTGAAATTAGGTGGGAGCAGGAAAAGGCTTGATGCACATATCCACAGGGGAGTCTGTCTGCAGTGTCAGAGCGGGGATTCTAAGTGCGCGCGGTGTCGTCGGGAGCAGGGATGGTTTGCGTTTACTTGGGGACGTTTGGGAAGGCCTTCCAGAAGGCAGTTGTGGCTGAGACGGGCCCTGGGTGACTGAGTTCAGCAAGTAAAGATGAAGTGGAGGGAGGGACCCTGGTTTCCTTCGGTTTTACATCCACTTCTAAAGCATTTTGTTCTCCAGTTCCAACAGATCAGAGGCTAGAAGTTGCAGGGGAGGACGGTGCTTTCTCTTGTGGACACTAATGGCAGGAGCCAGCGGCAGCTTGCGTGCGTGTAGCAAGGGGATAATTCTCCCAAACAGATTCAGGACTTGGACGTGCAGAGTGGTCTGGGAGCATTTGTTCTAGAGGCAGACAGACCCCGGGAGCCCCTGAGGAGACTGGTCTGTCACAGGCTGGCAGGTGACCTTTGAGAGGCAGTAACATGCGTGCAGTGTATTCTGTTAAAGAAGGTAAAGCAGCGTAATAGTTTCAGTCATTTTACTATAAACAAAGCAGTTACATTATAAAATTTGAGGTCCTATGAGAAGGTCGGACCCTTGACCATCAGTGCAAATTGGATTATCAAAATGAGACAGGCAAAGGCACAGTACACTCCCTAAATAGAATTTATTTTTAAATTAAAAATGTAGTTTGAACGTTTGTTGCATCAACAAAACACAGATTTGCTGGTGGCTGTTTTGTTTGAGTTTGTTTTACTAACTGACAAGTAAGTGTGACCTCAGAGAGGTCTGAGCTCTGAGTGGTGTAGAGTCCCTTCTCACTGCAGGCTTGCTTTTGTTTGCCTCTCAGGGAAACAGAGCCCTTGCAGGGTGAGACTGTCTGTTTCTGGAGGCGGGTGGATGAAAGGACCCATGAGACAGTGGCCTGTTAGCTTTTTTGGTGTTGGAAAGCAGTCTCTGTGGCTTATGCCTGGTTAGAGTGGGAGGCGCTTGTCCAGTCCTTCTCGCAGAGCACAGGCCGGGGGAGTCTCCATTCAGATGGACGTCTAGCCCTGTTTTGTCCACTAAAATCCGTCCATTTAGTCCAGCCGACCTACAGTATGGAGCAGTAAAAAGAGAAGGGATGTAGGGGTGAGATTTGCATGGTGGTTCTGCCTGTTACTGGGGACCTTGGGCGGCTTACTTCACTTGCCTGAATTTTCGTTGCTTTACCTACAGATCACAGTACCATTCTCTACCATTCTCTGTCTTCCGGGACTTTTGTTTGGAATAAAATATTGTGTGTAAATTACCCTGGCACCTCTAAATGCTTAATGAGTGGGAGTTACTTAAAAAACAATTCTTTGATAACATTTTGACACTGTAGCCCACGATCAGGCCTATTGAAGAACAATACCGATTCTTTAAATGGTATTCTATTTACTTATTGTCCCCTCTCCCCAAGGCTCTCTCAGCTTCCCCGGACAATAAGCGTACGCCTTGTTTTCTCTTCCATCCGCTTTCTGAGCTTACCTTTGCTTTTCCCCTAACTTCTGTTGGACCGGGTGATTGAGCTCTCTTTCGTTCACCCCCTCATTCATTGTAATTCATGATGTACTGTTAAGAAGTTACCCTGAAGTTATGTTCATGTAGCAAAGCCTAGATGTAATTGTTGCCTGTCCCCTCTCTCAGATACAGAACCGAGGCATATGCTGTAGCTCTGGTCACCCTGTGTCTCATCTGACAGAGTATCATCACCTCGGACCATAGATCTACCTTGTGCACCTCCCACCCTCAATCAGTATCAGTGTGGTGATATTTATAGTCAGTTTTTATATTGATTTGTCAACACATTCACTAGTGTCTGTGCTGGCTATGATTCCTTGGCTGTCAGGGTTTTGTTTATTTTTTTCTGAATATGGTTTTCTTCTTGAAGCTCATCCTTTTTTAGTTGTTTCAGTGAGAGTCTAAGAGTGGTAAACATTCTTTTATTGAAAATGCCCAATATTTATCCTTGTTTTTGAATGATAGTTTAGCTAGATACAGAATTTACATTTAAAAATTATTTTCCTGGCACCTTGAACATTCTGTGGGTCTGATGCCAGAGCCCACTTCCCACCTGCAAGCTGTTTGAGGGTCTTTGTTGCATTAAGCATGAACAAAAGTGTAGAATTACATTGGCCTTCTGGAGATAGCTAACATAACTCATGCGGGCTGCACGCAGATAGGACTTTCCCTCTCACCTTGGCACAGGCGAAACAAGCAAATGTGGAAAGATTTGCACGGTTACCAGGGATTAAAAGACTTCCAAGTTTGCAGCCAGTGACCCCTTCTACCACCTTCCTTTGCTGCCTGCATCAGGGAGGATGGAGGGGAGCTCTGGTCTCTGTTTCTTTGCTAGGTCTGAACATGGCTCGCATTCAGGGGAGGCTCCCTGCACAGGCAGAGAGAGCAGATTTACTCATGTCTGCACCCAGCTTCCTGATAGACATGTAACATCTCTGCGAACCCGTCTCTGCCTGCAGATCATGAAGGAGGTCCGGAGAGCTCTCTGCAATGCGGCCACGGACGACAGCAAACTGCTGCTCCTCAGTGCGGTGGGCAGCGTGTTCTGCAGTGGCCTGGATTATTCCTACCTAATTGGCCGGTTGTCCAGTGACCGGCGGAAGGAAAGCACCCGCATTGCAGAATCCATCAGGTGAGCTCTGCTTGAACCCGGACACTAGGGGGCCTGCCTAGGATCGCCAAATTGGGTACATAGAAATATAGGGTACTCAGTGAAACTCTTTAAACAACTAATAATTTTCTTTGAGTGTGATTATGTCCCATGCAACATTTGGAATATACTTATACTAAAAAATTATTGGTTGTTTATCTGCAACTTGGAGTTTAATTGGGCATCCTGTATTCTCCTGCCCAAATTAGGGATGCCTTTGCTCTCTAGGTAAGATCGCATTTAGTTCTTTTGATCCCTAAAGGATTTTATTTCCTTACATTAAGCCCAGCATCTGGCAATGCCCATGTGCCATCCACTCTTCTCCTGCCCTCTGATAGGGAAGTCTCCGATTTTCTGTTTCTGGAGCTGATGTAGCTCAGCACTGGGAAGGGGATGGAGGGGCTCCCTGGGCAGCTGTGCACTTGTGGACCCAACAGGGTGGGGAGTGTTTGCCCCTCTTTTGTTGGCTTTGGGGCAAAAGTTGGAATCCTGGGATGACATCTGATCCCAACAATCAGCGTCTTTTTGGGGACACTAAAGGGTAGTTATTTCCCCATTCTTTATAGATTTGTTGGAAGCCAGTGAGCTCACGTGATTCCCAGCAAAGGCTGGCACTGTCCTCTACCCTGGGAAGCACACGTACTCTCACTGCTGTGCGTGCACAGCGCTCAGACAAGAGTCACAGTTCAGGAAAGCGGCCCTGTCTCCTGAAAAGGAGCACCTTTCCGCAGGGTGTCAGGGAGCCTCAGGCCACAGGTTAGAGATCTTCTGGGCCCGCCCGCCTCACTGCTCTGTGATACAGTTGCACGGAGGCCAATTCCCACGTGGCTGTGGGAGGCTTCCAGGGGATGTTGAGTCTCCAAGAGATGACACAGGGTCTCTAAGGGGTGACCTCACCTGCAGGGTTCTCAGTCCCAGTTCAGGGTGATGCACCCACTGGAGTCTGCTCTCCAAAACACCTGTGTGCTTCCTGCCGTGGAACTCTTGCCAAAAGAGACACGGAAAGCCCAAACACTGTTAGTGGAAAAGGAAACCCTATTTTGGGCTTCATGCAGCTCTTAGGCTCACTGGGTGCAGACAGCCCTGGCCATGGCCACAGTGCTTTGTTCTCTGCTCTGACTCAGCTGCCTTGTCATGTGCCGGTGGGAGCAGCAGGGTCCCCAGTAAGCTTCCTTCCTTGTTTATGGGACCATCAGAGATGGGAGCCCATCTCTGCAGCTGAGGAACACCTTGGCTGTAGCCTTCGGCTGGTTTCTGAATTTCTGTGGAGGCACTGGCTGGATTTCCAGAGGCCCCAAATTTGAGGGGATGCTCAACACAGTAGCTCATCTCTGGAGAAACGTGGCCTGTGGAATTCAGACATTTGCCATCTCGTCAGGAAGGTGAGTTTCTCTTAGCAGAGTGGAGGGAGAGACGGCTGAGGGAATTCTTCCGGATGCTTCAAAGGGAGCAGAAGCTTGTAGTGCATGAGCTGCCTGGGACACGGGAGGGAGGAGGAACGGGATGTCCCCTGGACCCGCTGGTTCTCAGCTCCAGCAGCACAGAGACTCCCTAGGGAGCTTTCCAAACCCAGCTGCTTGGCAGCACTCCCAGGAGATTCCGAATTAATGAGCGTGGGGTGGGGCCAGCACATCTTTGGTTTTAAAGTTTCCTCCATTGTTCAAATATGCAGCCAGGGTTGAGGTCTTTATTTTTATGCAAGAGAAGAAAGGTGGCTGTGAGAGAAGAGGGTGAAGAGGAAGGTGATAGAAGGGATGGAGAGTGGGTGGGGAGCTTCAAGAGGGGATGCATGGGATGCAGACCGTACGGCCTGGTAGAGCGGCGTGCCCACAGGTCAGACAGTGACCACGGCTCATTCATCATCACTGAACATAGGAGGCCCCCGCTGCACCCGCTTTGCAGTGTCCCCTCCAGCAGCCACAACCCCAGGGTTTGGGACCCGATGTGGCAGAGAAGTATCTCCCAGAGAACATTCTGCTGGTTTCCAGGGAGGCATCATGAGCAAAGGTCACTGCCAATAACTGAGTTTAGCCCATGCTGGAAGTTCTGTCCCTGCTCGTGCAGATTTTCCAGGTATATTAATGTATTTATAGTCTGAGGAGTTTCTTGGGAAAGGACTTTGTTAAATATTGAGCATGGCTGAAACATAGTTTACCCATAGAACCTTATAACCTACTGACATCCCTTGCAGTTCTCTTGGGACATGCATGCTCTCGGCTGGGATGACCTCTAGGATCCCAGCATACCACACGGCCACTGGCTGCCACTCCAACCCCACCCTCACTGTTTCCTAAATAAAGCATGCGCATGTATGACCTGGTACACTGCGTTCACTCTGCAGATGTTTGTTAAATGAACTAGAAGATGTGGGAAGAGCTCAGATGATTCATTCAGCAGAAGTCTCTCTCCAGGACCCAAACAGAGCTGTCCGCCCCACCCTGAAAGAGGGGCTGCACTCACCTGAACTCCTCACAGGTGATGCGAAGGCCTGTTGGCAGGTTGCTAGGACAAAGAGCAATCAGATAACCCACATGGAATACTTGGCCTGTTATTGGCACATATGTACTTAGGATAGATGTAAAGAATTATTTTCATGTTACTCCCAGCCACAAATCTTAGCTAAGCCTGGGTCAGATGAAGGAGTGGGCTCCTAGAGTACCCCTTTGAGGGCCCCAGGATGACCATCACCGCGTGTGGCTGATGTTCACAGCTGACTTGGCTCTGAACTTTGGCAGTGGGAGGGCTGTGGTTAAAAGGAATGAATAGCTGGGTCATAGAAGAAATGCCAGTTGCTTCTGGTGAAATCCAGACACCCCAATGAGCAGAACCTTGCTTCTGAGCCTCCTTTAGGCCAGGAAAGTGGCTCACAGGCCACTCAAAGCGGAATGAAAGCTGCACCCACTCTCCCAGCAGCGCTCGCGGGCTCCCCTGTGTCAGGCGCTGTGCTGGTGCCCTGGGTGGACCGTCTCACGTAATTCTCAGGTGGCCTGTGGGGGCACGCCACTGGTTTCCCCATTTTCCAAGCACGAAAATGAGGCTACAGAGACTGTAACTCATCCAAGATCTCACCCCTAGTTAGGGGCAGAGTTGAGACTTGGCCCCAAGTCTTTCAGACTCCAAAGTTCCTGGTCCTTCTGAGCATCAGAACAGTCCAGCAGCTCTGGCAGGCAGAAGCCTCAGGACCCAGTCTGAGCGGAGGAAGCTTCAGGGGCCCGGGTCAGCTTGGCGGACTTGGCTATGGGGGGAGAGGAGAGCCATCGCCTCAGTGCAGCCCCACCACCAGAGTCAGGATCAGATATCTGAGCAGCAGCGTCTGTAATGCAATATCCTGTTTGCTATCTGGCTTCTACATCCTCTGGGCCCTTGTGATAGAGATCTGCTCGAGGTGAGAGGACAAGGATGGGGAGACGGTCTGTGCATCATCTTTTATACCAAGGAAATGAACTGCTTGGACTGCCGGAGCTGGGGGAGGGTTGGAGCCTTGCTCACTTAGTCCCCTTAGCCCTCCTCCAGGTTCCTTGTTGCCACTGTACAGAGCTCAGGTTGGAAACCACACAGAGTGAAAGGCTCTGGGGTCTGGAAGGGGAAGCTTCCAGAAGGTCATGAGGGCTGAGGTAAATTCCTGAAGGAGAACCCCATGGATGATAGAGCAGAGTGAATGCAAGTATCAGAGAGGACCACGGGAGGTCACAACAGGATGGCGTCCGGGTAGGGAGGGACCCTCTTTATTGAAAATGTCCAACAGAGGCCAGAGATTGGATTCTCAGGATGCTGGTAGGGGGGAATTCTGTACCAAGTGGAAGATTTGGTTCAATGACTCTTGAAGTCCTTCTCACTCTGAAATGCAGTGGCCTTTCCTGAGCGAGGGTCTTTAGGAATGGAACGTCTGTCAAAAAGCACCCAAACCCTATGTGTGATTCCAAGGAATTCTGCAAAGGAGCTCCATGTCCCTACAGACTCCAAATTGCATTTGGTAAAAGCACTTGTTACAGCCAGTGACTGAGGCCATCACATTAGGGAGCCAGGAAATGGGCCTGGAACACCAGGATGACAGGGCCATGGGGCCAGCACTCCTGCTTTGCAGCAGTATCCTGTTGGGGTCAGCTGCAGGGGGGCCAGCAGTGGCCACGATAACTCTATCATCTACTCACAGAGTCACATGGGAGTCATGAAATGTGATGCCTCAAGTCTGGGTCAAGGGGTGTAATTTCATGAAGACATATGGGTCATAAATCACCTCAGCCCCAGTGGAATTAAGAAGTCTCATCACAATAGAATTCAATTCCACCATATCACCATGATACCCACATATTTTGATAAGAATTGGGGGGAATGGTAACTGTTGAGAGGGATGAACCAGTTTGACATTTGTATTAGTTAATTATTAGCTGCTGTAACAAATAAACCCCAAGGACATACCATGGCTCAACTGTGATAGAAATTTACTTCTAGCATACATGAACCTAAAACAGATGTTACTCATCAGCCAATGGCTGTCCTCCAAGTGGTGACTCAGGAACCCAGATTTCCTCTATCTGGTGGCTCAACAAATGTCTTCTGAGATTGTCATGAGAGGTCTGGGAGGGCCACATGGTGGGAGGTAGCCATGCACCAGGCCTGGAAGTGTGTATGTGGTTTCCACTCACGTTCCTTTGCCTGGCACTTGGTTACTTGGCCATAGCCAGTTGCAAGGGAGGCTGAGAAATGTGCTCTGGCAGTAGACTCTGGAAGAAGAGAGAAGGAGGGATCAGGCCTGCTGAAGAAATAGTATGTCACTGCCACACATCTGCAGTCTTTGCTCTTATTCTGGGAGAATCCTGTATCTATATTCAACAGCTGTTGGCTGAGTGTTAATTGCCATATGTATAGAGACCAAGCAATGTGCAAGGCAGACTTACAGGTTTTCTTAAGGAGCTGTAGGGGAGGAGAATTCACAAATAAGTAAGCAAGGAAGCAATTAGGATAACTGCAAATTGTAATAATGGTGATTTCCAAGAACTCTCAGAAGGTCCGTGCAGCTCATGCGCAGAGAGCAATGGTATGTGAGACACGAGATAAGCCTGGAGAGGTAAGCAGAGGCTGGAGTTTGCATTTTATTCTTGTGAGTTCTCAGTAGGTTCCAGTCTATCACCTGAGAATAATGAAGGGTGTGGGCTTTCCTAGACATCTTGGATCTTCACTCCATGTCCAGATGAGTATTAAAATTGTATGGGTCTTAAATAGCAAGTAGCGGGGAGGCAAAAAGCATGAAGGTAAGGGAAGTGGAGGTTATTTCGGGTGGCTCTGCGTAATAGATAAGGATGCAGGCCGTAACCTTGCTCGGTGCAGAAGGTCAAGGAGATAAAATATTGCCTAATCCTGTAGCCATGATTCCAGATGCCTCGTGCTTCTGGGGGAGCCCAGCATCTTTCCCCAGTGTTGGTCGGAGTCACCTGGACACATAGACCCTCCCTTGAGGATCCACCCTTGAGGATCCATCATCCCTTTTGTCAAAGCCAAATCCGACAATCCTGGTTTTGAAACAAATCTTAGGTGGCATCTATCCCCACCAGCACCCACCATCGGAAGCTTGAATTCTCACCTGAAGTTACCATTGAGCCAAAATTCTCCCCAACAATGAGGAATTTGCTCCTCCCAAAGCCACCCACTCCACCTTTGGCCAGTGCCGTTGGAGCATTCCTTCACTCCTTGAGTTCCAATATGCTGCTTTGCAATAGCCTCCTTTCAGTTCTACTTCTGGCTCTGTTTCTGGATCTCAACATTCAGGTTGTCTTCCTTGGGGTGTTGACAGTTTGTCAATATCTAGGGAGCAGAAGGACAGGGGGACTGGTGCAGTGTTGGCACAATGGGCATGACCTGGGGTGGTTACCTCATTAAGTCCCTTCTGAAAATCTGGTACCACCCTCTTAGGGTGCCAGGCCTGTGCAGCAGCTCAGTGGCCCAGCATCGGGGAGAACGAGACCCTTGCCTGGCACCTGCTCTTCTCTGAGGACCTGTAGGTGCCTCACAGCACCTGGGGAAGTTCTTTCAGCCTCAGTGCCATCAAAGGCATCAGATGGTCTCTGCAGGCCTGGCCACCTGTTGAAGAGGGTCTTCTCTTTTCCCCAGGGACTTTGTGAAGGCCTTTATCCAGTTTAAGAAGCCCATCGTGGTGGCCATCAACGGGCCCGCCCTAGGCCTGGGCGCCTCCATCCTGCCCCTCTGCGACATCGTGTGGGCCAGCGAGAAGGCCTGGTTTCAGACCCCCTATGCCACCATCCGCCTCACGCCTGCCGGCTGCTCCTCCTACACCTTCCCCCAGATCCTGGGTGTCGCGCTGGTAAGCCTCCTCGTAAGCAGGCAGAGCGGTGTTCGAGCAAAGTCCTAGAATCCTTTGTAGGCTGTGGTCAGATTTTGCACCAGTGACCAGAAACAAGTCTGGGCAGGGGTGAGTCCTCACAGCTCCGAAAGCACTCACTGGGGCCAGTGCTTGACAGCCATTAACTCAGTTCATCCTCACCACAGCTCTGTAAGGTAGGACCGCTGTTATCCCTTCCTGACATGTGGGGACTGAGAATCAGAGAGGCTAAGTGAGTTGTGTAAGGTCACACAGTGGTAATGGGAATTTTGGAATGTGAACACAGAATCTGTGCTCTGAGCCAATATGCTATCAAATAGAGCCCACCTCTGATGAGTGAGTCTGAGATTAGTGCCACCAGGAACCAGGAGGGTGCAGTGAGTGTGGTTGGTCCAGTAGGTCTGTGAGGTAGCCTTCTGAGGTGGCTTCAATGCGGTACAAGCTTCACCAGGGTCTGCTTGGGGCTGTTTGCCAGCTGCTCCCCAGGGCTGCAGGGAGATTTCTGCCTATAGATGCTGGTGGTCCTGGGGGACTGCAGAAAACTACCAAAGAATCATGACACAGATGCCAGGGTCAAACCCCATAGGGAGCAGGTTGGCGGAGGCTCCCCGCAGCAGCACTGTGTGAAAAGGATGGGAGCCCCATCCCATCGCTTCCGTGTGCACTGCCTGTCTCTGATGGTGGCTCACGGCAGGAATAGCAACTAAGACCAGTGGAGGTTATCCTTGGCCCTCACACCCTCCAGTACCACGTCTGTGCAGCAGGGCCTCCAGGGGACAGATAAGGCCATTCAGATTCAGCAACTCACTCGGGACTGCTTTAGGCTGCTCAGTCTCACTGGTGGCAGAAAGATGAGGCAGGCAGGGAGCCCAGGAAGCAAACACTTTCCCCTTTGATCTTAGCCACTGGGCTCTGCCCAAGCTCAGTGCCACTCCAGGTCCTCCCCATGTTCTGTGGTCACAAAAATGTTAACATTGTACAGTCTTATCTCTTTCTGTCTTTCATGTCAATCATTTCTGAAACTCCAAGAATGTGCTGATTGAAACAACTTCTTGCGGACTGTGTCCTGTTTGGCTCCTTCTACTGAGTCCCTTCCTTTCATTTCTCCCGAGACAGAGGTGTTTCTAAATAAGTATAATGACATATACATTTGTCTTCTGACCTCTCACCAAATGCATGCTGTGGGCTATGACCGACCTGATCAATTTTCCTCCTCCGACATTAAAGATTGTCCTTTGGGTCATCATGACCCATCAGCGACAGCCAGAACAAGGGGAAGCTGCACATGGAGGCAGAGGCTCAGAGAGCTGGGAGTTTCAGCGTCCATCTGAGAGCAGGAGAGCCTCGGCTGAGGGCAGGCGGATGGCAGGTTAGGGAAGGGGTCGTCTGCTCTGTGAAGGAGGCAGGCATTCATCCTGAAAGAGATAAGGACCCTGTCACATGGCCATGACCATTATGCCCTAATTATCAGTGTGAGAGTCACCTGTTGGTAAGTTTCAGTGGAGACAGCGCTGTACTCTGTCTGGGCCTAGGACCTTACCCTCGTAGTCCTCCCAGAACGTGTGAGACAGCTGTGAACTTCAAAGCAAAAGGAAATTCTTTGGGGAGTGGGATGCAAAGGAGCCCTCAGAAGGTGGGGGCATTTTCCACCTTTCAAGACTGGGCAGTGCCCGTGTACAGCCATGGGCCACTGGGCAAGACGCTCCGCTCTCTGTTGCTCTTAGGGTGTTACGCAAGACCTTTCTGGCTGCCAGTGATGGAAATGCTTTGACTTAAGGGTCAGGGGAGAATAATGATTTCCTTAACTGACAAGTGCAGAAGCAGAATGTCCCTTGAGGGTGATGAGCCCAGGAATTCAAGAACTGTCAGTACTCTTGTTCTCCATTCCTTCCTTGTTTGTGGACCTGCTTGTCCCCAGAAGGGGACACAGCAGTGGATGGCCCTGAGCTCCCTGACTTTAGCCTGCAACCAGAGAGGGAGCAAGATTCTTCCCCATCATCTCCAGTTTAGAAACCTCACGGAGAGCTTTCTTACCTAGAGAATGTCGTCTGTCCAACCCGGTAAGGTTGTCATGCATCACGGAAACACAGCCGGAGTGCATGCCCACTCCTGTGTCTGCTGCCAGATGTGGTGGGGGGGCGAAGGGCAGGGTATTGGGCAGATGAAGCTGCAGTGGGTACATGGCTTCTTTTGGGAATTCAACGAAAGCTTTGGACCCTCTGCTCAGAAAGATGCACATAGACACAGATATTTGCTTGCAGTTCCCAAAGCTTATTGGACTGCGGTGACACTTAAACACAGCAAGCGCTGCCGTTGCTGACAGACATGAGAGGCGCTCGGCCTCTCAGCCTCCCCCTGCCTTTGCTTTTTCAGGCCAACGAGATGCTCTTCTGTGGGCGGAAGCTCACCGCCCAGGAGGCATGCAGCAGAGGCCTGGTGTCCCAGGTCTTCTGGCCAACCACGTTCAGCCAGGAGGTCATGTTGCGGGTCAAGGAGATGGCGTCCTGCAGTGCGTTGGTGAGTTCCTTTGTCTTTTTGTGCTTGTCATTGCAATAGACCCATTTTGTAGGTGAGGGCAACGAGGCTGACAGGGACTAACGGACTTGCCAAGGGCCATGCAGGGAGTACATGAGAGGCCCCGTGTAACTTAACAGGTGCCTCACCTCCATGTTGAGAGCTTAAATCCAGTGGGAGATGGTCAGCATTATTAGGTATTCTCTATCATCTCCAGCTGAAAAACCTCACACAAGAGATTTATACTCTGGGGAAGGATGCACTGCCTTAAAAGAAAGTACTCAACACCCCAAACACAAAACATCTATAATTTTCAAAGAAACAAGAGGCAAAGGCAAATAAGGGCAAAGTGTACTAAACCAGCCAGGAGACAAGAGAAAGCAGCCCACGCTGTCCTTGCGTTTCTCCTGCTCACTGAGCACTTGGCACATTTAAACATCACCATTTGACTCTGAAGACACACTGAAAAATAGATAAATAAATGACACTGCCTCAGAGGCACCAACTTTTAATTAAGTGTTGATTTTATCTCATAAAAGTCACTCTGTGCACACTATGGAAATATCCTGTTGAATAGTGGAGAGGAGGCTGCTCCTGCAACCCCAGGGCCCGCTGAGGGAATGAGAAAAGTGCTTTGGTAAAATAAGGCCGGGGGACTCTTTCTGTGCTGAGGTTATGGGGCCAGGCCTGTGCTCTCTCTTCCTTCTCCCTGTCTATCCTGAATCCCCAGCCAGCTGTTGTGCCTCTCCTGATTTGACTCATCAGCCTTTATTGAGCATTACTGTATGTAACTGCTGCTCCCTGGAAGCCTAACTGTACCATTGATGATGATGGGTGGGTATGGTCCTGCAACGTTGATAAACAGTTATTATGGAGTCTGTGTGGATTCCCTTTCAATCTTCCCAGTGATTCCAGTGACCAGTTCATCCCCATTTGCCTGGGACTGTCCTGGTTTTAGCACTGAAAAGTCCCATGTTCCCAGGAAACCCCCTGGTCATGGGCAAATGGGGATAGTGGATGACCCTAGAGGCAGCCTCTCAGGCAGGCAGAAATTTAAAAAAATCTTTTCTTATTAAAATATGTTTGACATACAATATTATAGTAGTTTCAGGTGTATAATATAGTGATTTTACATTTCTATACCGTATGATGTGATCATCACAGTAAGTCTAGTACCCACCTGTCCACATACAAAGATACTACAATATTATCAATTATTCCCTGCACTAACATGACACCCCAACTTATTTATTTTATAACTGGAAGTTTGTACCTCTTATTCCCCTTCACCTTTCTCACCCACCTCCCTAGCCCTCCCCTCTGGCAGCCATCAGTCTGTTTTTGTATCTATGAGTCCATTGCTGTTTTGTTTTGTTTGTCCTTTGGGTTTTATGCTGTTTTTCTTTTTCTTTTTTTCTTTTTTTAAATTATATTTTATTGATTATGCTATTACACTTGTCCCATTTCTCCCCCATCATTCCTTCACCCTGCACACCCCCTCCCACCTACATTCCCCCTTTACTTCATGTCCATGTGTCATAAGTCCTTTAGCTTCTACTTTTCCCACAATATTCTTGCCCTCCCCCTGTCTATTTTCTACCCACCGTCTATGCTACTTGTTCTCTGTACCTTTTCCCCCTCTCTCCTCCTCCCACTCCCTTGTTGCTAACCCTCCATATAATCTCCATTTCTGTGGTTCTGCTCCTGTTTTAGCTGTTTGCTTAGTTTGCTTTTGTTTTAGGTGTGGTTGTTAATATCTGTGAGTTTGCTGTCTTTTTACTGTCCTACTTTTTATCTTCTTTTCCTTAGATAAGTCCCTTTAACATTTCATATAATAAGGACTTAGTGATGATGAACTCCTTGAACTTGACCTTATCTGAGAAGTGCTTTATCTTCCCTTCCATTCTAAATGACAGCTTTGCTGGATAGAGCAATCTTGGATGGAGGTCCTTGCCTTTCATGACTTGGAATCCTTCTTTCCAGCCCCTTCTTGCCTGTAAGGTCTCTTGAGAAATCCGCTGACAGTCTGATGGGAACTCCTTTGTAGGTGATTGTTCCCTTATCCCTTGCTGCTTCTAGAATTCTCTCCTACACTTTAATCTTGGCTAATGTAATTATGATGTGCCTTGGTGTGTTCCTCCTTGGGTCCACCTTCTTTGGGACTCTCTGAGCTTCCTGGAATTCCTGGAAGTCTATTTCCTTTGTCAGATTGGAGAAGTTCTCCTTTATTATTTGTTCAAATAAGTTTTCCACTTGTTGCTCTTCCCCTTCTGGTACCCCTGTAATTCGGATGTTGGTACATTTAAAGATGTCCTGGGGGTTCCTAAGCCTCTCCTCATTTTTTTGAATTCTTGTTTCTTCCTTCTTTTCTGTTTGGTTGTTTCTTTCTTCCTTCTGGTCCACTTCATTGATTTGAGTCCCAGTTTTCCTCCCATCACTATTGGTTCCCTGTTACTTTTTCTTCACTTCACTTATTGTAGCCTCCATTTGTTCATCTAATTTGCAACCAAAATCAACCAATTCTGTGAGCTTCCTAATCACCAATGCTTTGAACTGTGCATCTGATAGGTTGGCTATCTCTTGGTTGCTTAGATAAATTATCTGTGGGGCTTAGATTTTGATCTGTTGTCCTGTTTGAGCCATTTTTGGTTTTGCGGTTTTTTGTTTGTTTGTTTATTTGTTTGTTTTGGTCTGGTTGTGGTTGTTATGTAGTGAGGGGTGGAGCCTTAGGTGTTCACCAGGATGGGGCAACCCAGTCGCAGAGTTGTGACACTGGATGTGGGGGCGGGGTCTGAGAGGGAACAATGGCACTTGTTCTGCTCTCTCTCAGATTCCAGTCCCTTCCGCCGATTTCCCCAAGCAAATTGGGCCCTTCTGGTGCTGATGTCCATGTGGGTGGTCTTGTGTACATTCTAGGACCCTGTGGGTCTCTCCAACAAACTCTCCTGTGAGGCTGGGATTCTCTCCCAGCACTTCAAACCCCACAGGTGTTTTCAATTGGTGCTTTTAGGCTTTATTTCCTGGCGCTGGAGCCCTGCATTGTGCAGTCTGTCTCGCTGCCCGTTTTCGCCTGGTTTATACGCGTGCAAATGTGTGACTGTGGTCAGCTGCCTTGCATGCCTCACTTGGTCTGCTCATTGCTTCCCCACGCTTGGTAACCACCGCCTGTGCACCTGGGGTGTGCTAACTACCACCTGCTCACCTGGGACCACCAGTCACTGCCTTTTCCTGCTGCAACCCCTCTCTGCTGGTTGCTGACTCCACCCTTCTTACTGGTCTGGGTGAATCATTGTAGGACTTCTGTACAATTCAGTTTTCTATCTGTTCTTTTTGGGTTTTTTTTAGTTCTGTATTTTTGTTGTTCTTAATCTTGGTTGTGAGAGGAGGCACAGTGCGTCCACCTACACCTCTGTCTTGGCCAGAAGTCTTATTTTTCAATTAAAGTTGGCATTAAGTATTATTTTTATATTAGTTTTAGGTGTACAGCATAGTGATTAGACATTTATAGAATTTTTGAAGTGATTCCACTGATAATTTGAGTACCCTCCTGGCACAACACATAGTTATTACAACATTACTGACTATATTTTTTATGCTGTACTTTATATCTCTGTGACTAGTATATGACTACCAATTTGTGCTTCTTAATCCCTTCACATTTTCAACCCACCCCCCCAAAGCCCCTCCCATCTGCCAACCATCAGTTTGTTCTCTGTATCTGTGAGTCAGTTTCTGTGTTGTTTGTTTATTCTATTCTTTAGATTCCACTTAGCATAGATACCCCTCTGTGTCCACATATGTTCTTGCAAATGGTAAGATTTTATTCTTTTTATTCCTGAATAATATTCTGTGTGTGTGTGTGTGTGCTCGCACATCATCTTCGTTATCCATTTATTGATTGGTGAAAACCTAGGTTGCTTTCATATCTTGGCTGTTTTAAATAATGCTGCAGTGAACGTAGGGATGCATATATCTTTTTGAATTAGTGTTTCCTTTGAATAGATGCCCAAATGTGGAATTGCTGGGTTGTGTGGACTGTATTTAATTTTTTGAAGGAATCTCCATACCATTTTCCATAGTGGCTACACTAATTTTTAATCCAACTAACAATGCATGAGGGTTCCCCACATCCTCACCAACACTTAATTGTTGATTTTTTGACAAAAGCCATTCTGACTGGTGTGAAGTGATATCTTGTGGTTTTGATTCACATTTCTCTGATAATTAGTGATGTTGAGCATCTTTTCACATGTCTTTTGGCCATCTGTAGGTCCTCTTTAGAGAAATGTCTCTTTGGGTCCTCTGCTCCTTTTTAATTGGATTGTTTGTGCTTTGCAGGGGGATGTTAAGCTGTTTGAGTTCCTTATATATTTTGAATATTAACCCCTTATCAGATGTATCATTTGCAAATATCTTCTCCTATTCAGTAGGTTGTCTTTTCATTTCATTGATGGTTTTTTTTTACTGTGTAAAAGCTTTTTAGTTTGATGTAGTTTCATTTGTTTGCTGTTGCTTTTGTTGTCTTTGCTCAGGGACACATATCAAAAAAAAATCTCTAAGATTGATATTAAAGAGTTTGTTACCTATGTTTTCTTCTAGGAGTTTTATGGTATTGAGTTTATTTTTTGTATATGGTGGAAGAAAGTGGTTCATTCATACTCATTTTTTGCATGTATTGATCTAGTTTCCCCAAAACCATTTATTGAAGAGACTGTCATTTCCCCATTATATATTTGCCTCCCTTGCTGTACAGTAATTAATCATATAATTGTGTGCCTATTTTTGACTCTCTATTCTGTTCCATTGATCTGTTTGTTTTTCTGCCACTGCTATACTGTTTTGACTACTATAGCTTTGTAGCATAGTTTCAAATCAGGGAGCATGATACCTCCCACTTTGTTCTTGTTTCTCCAGATTGTTTTGGCAATTTGGGTTCTTTTGTGGGTCTGTATAACATTTTGGATTATTGTTCTAGTTCTGTGAAAAATGTCATTGGTGTTTTTATAGGGATTGCTTTAAATCTGAGGATTGCTTTGGGTATTATGGGCCTCTTAACAATATTAATCCTTCCAATTTATGAGCATGGTGTATCCTTCCATTTATTTGTGTCTTCTTCAGTTTCTTTCATCAGTGTCTTATAGTTTTCAGAATAAAGGTGTTTAATCTCCTTGGTTAAATTTATTCTTATGTATTTTATTTTTGATGCAATTATAAATGGGATTGTTTGCTAATGTATAGAAATGCAACTTATTTCTGAATACTAATTTTGTATTCTGCAAGTTAACTGAATTCATTGATTAGTTCTAACAGTTTTTGGTGGGGTCTTCAGGGTTTTCTATATACAACATCAGGCCATCCACAAGTGATGGTATGAGTTAGAGCACGAGTCCGAAGACCCATAGGGAGGTTAGGCGGCAACTCATGGTGGTGTGAGCAGGGGCACAGTGACAAAGTGAAAAGGAAAGGCAGGAGGAGAAGGCCTCAGCGCTCCACTGAGGAGTTTGATCTTTGGGCAATGGAGATTTTCAGGTGAAACCAGCTGTTAAAATAATATGGCAAGAAAATCTCTCCCATCAACAGTTATGAATTCAGGACTTTGGGTGGATTTGCCCAAGAAGGAATTCTTTGGTGGAAAGAGGCAGTCTTGGTCTTCTAGCCCATTCTTACCACTCGTTAGCCTTCAGCCCAACCTGAAGAATAAGATCACTGCTTCTTTCTAGCCTGCTTGAGTAAGGGAGCTCTTGTCTCGCTTTTTTCTGTTTGAACATGCACTGGGAGAGTGTAAACTGAAGCTTTGACATCAACAGAGGATGGTGGAGGCCGATAAAAGGGTGCTTGGGTGCTGCACTTCCCCACAGAGCCTCTGCCAGAGTGAGGCAGCGGTGCAGCCTGTTAGAATCAGCCAGATGTTCGCACACAACATCCATCAGGCAGCTGCGGGCAGCTTGACTTTACTGAGCATGGGTCCTTCCTTTGTAATGTGGAGGCTGCCTATTCATGGAGCTATCATGAGCAGGAAGAGTACTTCTCATAGACCTTATAGCTTAATGGTGATTGTAGTGGCATTGTTATTATTACTATGATCACTACAATTGTTATTATTCATTACTATGATTATTATTACTGTGGTTATCACTGCATTATTAATATTACTACTGTAATTCCAGCTATACTACATAATATTATTAGTATTGTTACCAATGTCACTACTATATTACTAACATTACTATGACTCCTGTAATAATATCACTACTGTTAATGCTATAATACTGCTATAATGCTATAGTATCATTAGTACCATCACCATTATCACTACTATATTACTAACGTTATCACTATATTACTCCTTTAATAACATCACTACTATTATTACTTCTATAATACTACAGTATTACTATTATTGTTACTTTCACTATTATCACTTATTGCTACAATCATTATAATTATTAGTACTCATTATTACAATAATTGCTATGCTACTATGATTAGTACTGCTTTTACTACTGAGCTTGAATGAGAGGCATTGCTTTTGGGATAGCTCATATGGATGCTTGGACAACCATTAGTTCATTCATTATCTTACTCTGTGATCCCAGCCATCCTTGCCTTAGGTATCATTACTCTTACTTCACAGATAATGAAAATGAAGCACAGGGAGGTGAAAGTAGCCTTTCCTAAACTTTTTCATGACACCCATTGAAAATGATACTGAGTTTATGTCATCCTTGGGTAAAAGACAAAGCTCTTGCAGTCAGGGGTGACATGGGTCCCACTCAGCCATCCCAGGGACTGTGTATTCACCCTCACGTAATGCCTGGAATCCATCCTGGCATTGCTGGGGACATGGGCCTAGGAAGCCCCAGACTACAGCAGGCAGCCTTCTCTGGCTTTGGACATTGCAGGGTTACCCAGTGCCGTGTAGGCTAAGTACGTTCTCCTGGGGCAGAGTCCCTGGTGCCCTGCTAACCAGGCTTGTGCATTTCTCTTCAGGTATTGGAGGAGTCAAAATGCCTTGTTCGGAGCTTCCTGAAATCAGTGCTTGAAGATGTGAATGAGAAAGAATGCGTCATGCTGAAGCAACTCTGGAGTTCCTCCAAAGGCCTGGATTCCCTGTTCAGCTACCTGCAGGACAAAATTTACGAAGTCTGAAGGGCCCCGGCTTACTTGCCCCAGTGATCAAGGGCACCCGACCTTCAGCTTTGCCCTGGGTTTCAGAAATCGGAGCCCACTGTAAGCCCTGCCAAGGAGTTTGTCAAGGTGTCTCTATGCCTAGGGTGTGTTCATTTCCTTGTCTTCTTTGGTTGTTCTTCATTGGTTTGATTTTGCATAACAGATGGAAACTGCAGCACACTTGGCCTCCCCCTTGCCCCTACCCCAATTGGCTAGGGGGCTTTTGAGGGCTATCTTCCCAGGCCTCTTCCAGGTACTGTTCTGTTCCCACTTGCTGAAATGCGCCATCCCAGTCCAGGGAGGGGAAGACGAGTTTCCCTGTTTTTCTGACTCAGACTGTGTCTACACAGTGCCTCTGATTTGGAGACTTGGCTCTCATGGTCTCTGGTTGAGTGCAGATCTGGTAATGGGAGACAATCCATCTGGGGTGATTTCCAGGCTGATGAGCGAAGCGCTGCAGGTAGAGCCAGCCTCAGTCTCCTCTCTGATGCTAATCTGTGTGACTTTGAGGGCTCGGTCTTAACACCCAACTGAGAGATTTACAAACCCAGATATTGTACATCTAGGAATGTTTTGTTAAATATATATTTTTCAAACAATGTAAGTGGAAATTCTGATAATTTATGTGTATTATATGTAAAGCTAGTTTTGCAAAACATAAACTCCTAGGAAAGTGTTTTTTCTTTAATCAGACTTATTTAATTTATTTATTTTTGTTTATATATTGTGATATCTGTCATTCAAACAGATGTTATTTTCATACTGCCCTGGACCAAATCCCATATGAGGTTCGTGCTGTTTGGTGCATTCTAGCAATGAACCATGTAGAAGTAAAATTCAGAGAGATAAAAATGGAAGAATTTCTATGGATAAAAGGAATAGCTTGTACCAGATCCTCAGCTTGTAAATCGGTTCTCAAAATGAATATTCGTTTTGAGGAGAAGCCATGGAGGAGCTTTCTTTCACTCTGCTGCCTTTAAGGAGGTAAAGGGGCCTCCAGCGTGATGGTCCTGAGACGTCCACAGTCCCTGATTATGTGATACCAGGAAGAGGTGGGGAATAGGCCTCGCCCTGGGGATTGCACATTGTCCAGAGTAAGACTTTCTTCTTTGGGGGTGAATGACTGAACTTGGACTTCAGAGTCCACTCCGTCCATGTGGGCAGCTGTGTCTGGTGTGGATTTCCAGGGAGGTGGGAGGTGTTCCCGCTCTGGTGGGCTGTCATTAGAAGGACTGAATCTTTCTGTGTCCTGCAGCTCAGGTGACCTATCTTTTTGCTAGGTGTTTACTCACATCAGGAAGCAATAACCAGGGATGAGGTCTGCTGCTCTTGGGTCCCTGGGCTGCACAGGGACCCCAGCCTCTGAATTTAGACCATCAACTCAAAAGTGTGTGGATTGGCTGTGGGGCATGAGGGGCTTTGGTTTTGGTTGGTGAGGGGACAGGTCAACATCAAGGTCAGAGCACCCGGAGAAAGATTCTCAGAGTAGCAGGGTTTTTCTCTTGCCATCACAACCCCTGAGTGTCCTCAGAGGCCCTTTGCTCACCCATCTTTCCTTGTCCTGAGTTAGTTGCCAGTGTCTCTTGACCCTTCCGTGGAGAGAGTTGGGTAGAGCAGTGAGAGTTGGGCACAGCTGGGGGTGGGGAGGTGGGCTGAGAAAAGGAGGGTCATTGCTCCGATAGGTCATGTACCTCTCTCTCTCTGGTCCTCTTTTCTCTCTTAAAGGAGACCAGATGCAATGGGCCAGGCAATTAGAAAGCATTCATGGTTCTGAGCTTTGTGTTTCAGAGGACACGTTGAGTGTGTATACTATGGCTAGAGACATGGTCCTTTAGACAGTGAATCTGAAGTTTACCTGGACTCTTAATCCTTAAGATGGTCTTGGTTCCCTCTGTAGAAAGCTTCTCTACTTTGGACTTTCCCCCACGACTTCATGGGGCTTCTTCTACCTTCTTCCATCTCGACCATGTTGGCCATGGGAAGCCAGAAGGGGACAACCGCCTTGGCTGAATCCAGCCAGAGGAAGATTAAAGCCCTGTGTGCCCTCCCCTTTGTCCACATGGGATCTGCAGGTACTGCAGACCTAGACGATGGGGAATTACTCTGGGAAAACACCTGCTTTTGCCCAAATCCACTTCAATTTTGTCTCTTCCTTGGAGAAAGCAAATGTATGCTTTCCCAAAGTCCCTAGAGAAACCGCCTTCTTGTGTGTTGTAGATAATCTGTGCAGCATTGCTAAATCCTCTAAAGAAAGGGACGCTTGCTTTCTGTTTACCTTCTAGGGGCAGGTACATTTACCATAGAAGCAGTGTCAGGATTCTTGTTGGCGGTGGAAGAAAATGTTTGGAAATTCCTTTCAGTCAATGTCCATCTGGTTCCCTGTTAAAAGCACCAGAAATATTTTAGCTTTGGATATATCACAAATCCAAACTTCTTAACATTTCAAGGATCTCTGATGATAAGATAGGAATGTGAAACTGTTACCGAGGTGGAGTTCCTGTTGTTAACTTGTAGGCTCTGCTTATAACAGGAGGTGTTTCAAAAGATGGTCTGTATTTGGATTGTTTCCACATAGTTTGGGAAGGACGCCCCACAAATTAGGCAGAAGTTGGCTAACTCTGTTACCTACAGGGTAGACTGAATCTCTTACTTTTCCACTTTCTGAGCAGTTGTTTTGATAATGTGCAGATGAAATCCAGGTGACTTATAGCAAATTGAGTTGGGATGGAAAATGCCAGACCTGTGGGTTGTCAGAATTTGTCCTCCTAACCCTATATTCTTGATGTAGGGCTCAGGCTTTCGCTTGTTCTCGTCTGTCCCAGCACCCTCTCTTTACCCATAGCACCCTTTCTTCACTCTCTACCCTGCTCTGCCCACCCAACCCTACCCCACTCCACCCTGGGTCTGTCACTTCCTGGGCAGGTCTTAAAGGAATTGTGCCTGGTTTTAGCAGCCCCATCCCAGAATTACCTGTGGGGTTGGAAAAAGCTGTGGATGGGAAGTTAAGGGTACCTCCTTAGTCAAGGAATCTTCTAGGCCACAGGTGGCAAACATAAGCCCGCAGGCCAAATCCGGCCCTCCACCTTGTTTCTACCCAGTGACAGAGCTGAGCTCTCACTTAACTGTTAAGGAGTAGTTACATTTATACAGTCCTCAAATTACATTTGGCCCTTTGAAGGCAACTGCGAGACTGTTGTGGCCCTTGGTGAAATGAGTTTGACATCCCTGTTCTAGGCGATCCACTCCTTGCCATCTTGTTAGCCACGCCTTCGATCTCTCCTCCCCTCCCTGCTCAGATCCCTGGCGATGAGCACCAGCGTCTTGTAGTGGCACCACTTGCATTAACAGCCCCATTCCAAGAGGGCTTTTTGTAGAACTTGCTAAGGTGGTCAGAGCTTCTCACCATTTGGAAGCCACAGACTAATGCTGATGATGTGCCCACGTGTTTCTTCTGGCTTTGCAGTGATGTCTGTGGGAAAACATCATCAAAAATTACCCTCTAAGGATGAAATTGGATAGCTATGAGAAGGTAGTAGAGAATTGATTTAAAATGTTATTCTTGTTTGGTTTAGATTAAACTGGAAATGTTCTCTCTGAAGCATGAAAATATGTTTGTTTTCCACATAAAGTTTAGTATGAGGATGGCAAAATAATAATCACAATAGACTTTGATCAATGCAACTGTATCTCTAAATATCCACATTAAAAAAATAGCCTTGACTGAATGCCAAACTGCATTTCCCATTATTGTTGGTTTAAAAAAATTTGTAAACTTTTTAAAATTTGAAATTTAGTTACATTCATGCAATTTTACAGTCTAGTTTCTGTGGAAATTTTTTTTAAACAAAGATAAACAAATAAAAACATCTTCAAATTTTCCTAAGTGAATATTTAAAATGCAGAATTGCTTCTCTTCTGTGTTTCTGTATTCAGATACTTAGGTCTGTTGTATATATTAGTTTAGACACTCTCACTAATATACACAGTATTTAAGACTCTAAATGAGATTTCTTAAGTATTTTATTTTATTCTCTGTAAATGGTTTTGTATAATCTTTAAAAAAATCTACACTTTGCCTTTGTAGATATTTAAGGGAAACCATTTGGGGGTTGTCTTGCATGTATATTTTTGTTGTAGATATGTGTTGCTTAGTTATTTCTGCAAATTTTGGTTCAAATGCTTACAGACTTTAATACAGTATATATTTTCAGAATATAAACTTTTATATTTCTGTGATAAGTTAGAATATGCGTTTTAGGCAATCTTTTCCATTAATATCACTTGTTTTTTCCAAAAAAAAAATAGCATACTGGTTTGGTGCCAATGCATTTCTTTCTTTTTTTTCCCCATTAGACTCTAATGCTCTTATATTGTTAGAGAGCAGGTTAATTTTTTTTCTTAAAGTATAATTTAAAAATGTGTTGCATTTGTGAATAAGCCTTACCATTAGGATCAGTAAATTTTCCAACCTTTGCAACTACATATGTAGTTTAAGATCTCCCCATAAATTCTCACTGTGTGGCAGTTGATGGAGTTTGTGAACACAGCCTTAAGCTTGTTGCAAAAAAAAAAAGGGTAATACGGGTTGTTTCTTCCAAGCAGTGCGAGCCATGTTGGTGGACTCAATGCAGTCTGCAGGTCATGGCTTATTTAAAGAGTTTGGTTGAATCGATGGCCGCAGGGGCCAGAAAGGCACCTTGGTGATTGCCTTTGGCCATACGCATGGGCCAAGGACAGGTTTTCGGAACCAGATAGTACCTTTGTGCTATTCACATGGTTTAGACATGGTCACAGTGGGGGTTGCTGGTCCATCATTTGTTCTGAACAAATGGCATTTCCTGCTCCTGACCTTGGCGGTTGACCCCAGGTTTCTTAGAGGTGGCTTGGAAACATCCAGCCTGGCTGAGATCAGCATTCCTTGAGAGATGTTAATAAAGTTTACATGTGAGTCTTAACTTGTGTAGACAATCTGAAGTCGATTTCAGTTACATAATCAGCATTCCCATGTGTCCTGAGCGTCTTATCAATGAACTATGTGTGTTAAGCCATACTGAACCTGAGTTCAGCAGGGTGGAGGCAAACTAGGTGCAGAACTACACATCGGCTGAGCCAGTGCCCCCAGGGCTGTTTAGGTGGCGCTCGTTGGTGGTGTGCCCACTGTGTTTGGGACCTAATAAAACCAGTGAAAATTTAGACTTAAATTTTCTTAAAATTATGAATCCTTTTAGTTGGTCACACTTCCAATAGTTACCAGCTGATTTTCCTTACCAAGGCTTTACAGATGATTCTGAGACCAAGGCTATAGTATGGATGGATAAAGTATTTGGTTCATCTTGAATAGCGTTCATAATCTACCATTGGGATGGAAATATGCTTCAAATGTTTGCAGTATGTAGCAGTCAGAACAACTGACGTCTAGTTTTCAGCTTCATCTCTGGCACCTTCGCGGTCGGTCATGCCCTGTGAGCGCAACACCTGCCCTGATGCTTGAGCTCAGGAAGGCGACTCGGGCGAGTTTGGAGGGTGTAGTTTTCTGTCTAGTATTTAATTTGTCCCTGGGCCATTAGTTCCAGCTTGAAGTCATTTGCCGATGCCCATGTTGACTGGATTGTGAAAATATTGCCTTTCATAAAACCAAGGACCAAAGAATTTCATTATTTCAACAAAGCATGAGTTTTATAGATTGTAGGCACATCTAGACAGAGGTGTGCATGTTTCATGGCACAAAGAAGCTGCTCACATCCATCAGCCTCATGCTGCCCTGGCTGGCCACACACAGGGATGTGCTGTCACCTCGAGAAGGCTCTGAAAGATGAGTTTCTCAGATGGAAACTATCTCAGGTGGGTGTTTTTGCTGTGCAGTCCCAGCCTTTATCCATTATCACAAAAAGTGGAGGTCTGGCATTCTTCTAGGTTCTCTGACCAGTGTAGACCACTCCATCTGAACAACAACCTCCAGTGTGAGTTTTTCAGATGCATCTACACTGAGCAGCTGCCTTGCAATCGCTGAATTTCCACCTCCTTGTGTTCTACATCGACCCATTTCCAATTCCTGTTTGACGTGAGAAGGATTTTCTTCAGTTCTCACACCAGATGATGCTCCATTCTCATTCACGATGAAATCATCGATCTGTTGACTGGTTGAGAAATGATTGATGCTGAAGAAGTGGTATTCTACTGGTAAGGCTTATTACCAAACTGATAATGAAGCAGGCTACCAAAAACTTGTCCAGCCCACCCGAGGAGTGTTTGGGTTTGATCATGGATGTAGCGCACACACCAAAATCCAAGGAGACCTTTGCAAATTAGGCTACTTGTTTTCTTTTGCCAGGTTGTCATGGGAGAGTCTTGAACTAGTTCAGAATATTTGTAAGTATGAGTACTTCATAGAATTATCAAGCAGGTACAGCTGACCCTTTCTCACCACATTGTAAATATTTCCCGAGACTGGGTGCAGTGCTGGGGGATAATAATCTTCTGATTTATCAAATGCTGACTGTCTAGAGCAAATTGTACACTCTCTTTGTGAATGGTCCTGTAACGTGTATGAACACATTTCTGGGTGCCTTAGAAGTTGTATTTTCATGTGTGCTAATATGCAGTATTTATACATTGTGAAAAGCTGCTTTGAATAAAAAGGTTGAAACTTTATCTGCATTTGCCTGTGTTCCCCCCTTTGCAGCCTGTGCATGAAATTCACAAATAGGGTCTGTGGTTTCTGAACAGAGAAAGTTCTTGGGGCCTCCAGGGGGTTGAGACACCTGATGCTTCTAGGTTGCGTCTGGGTTCCTGAGGAGCATAGGCCTGCCAAGCCACGTCTGGCTTGAGGCTTCAGTTATTCTGGCAGATAGTCACTGGGTGGCAACAGCTGGATTCCAGAGGACCCTAAAATGGGGGGCACAGGATTATTTTTTAGGAAATTGAAGTGAGCATTCACTCCATCCCCAGTATGCCTGGGAGGCTTCCTCACACAGGGCTCCCTCCTCACTAGGGATGAACCTTCTTGGAGTTTGAGCTCGTACAACCCCAGCTGCTACACGTGGCTGCAGTGATATTCATCACTATGGAATTATGCGAAGTCCTTCCACCTGTATGACCTCATTGCTTGTATCATCACAAGGGCCCCTGGCTTCCAGAGCCTGGCTTCTGAGACTGCGGAGGCTGCAGAAAGAGGAAGAAGGAGTCTTTCAGGGGTTCACGGCCACGGAGAATCCCGGGAAAGGGATTGCACAAGGTCATTGTCTGCTCATCCGCCCATCCAGCAGCTGTACCGAGTGTCTGGTTTGTCTTGGGCAGTGCACAGCTGCAGGAAGGCACAGATTACTCAGTCCCTGTTGTGAACGAGCTTGAGGTCTGGAATGTGAGAAAGGAAGGTAATCCTGCCATGATTCTCAAACTGCCCATAATGCAGTACTGGGGGGAACACCTCACACAACCACAGACACCCTCAGTCTACAAGATGGTACACTTTTCAAAATTCTTCACTTCCCATTGAGTCATCTTTCAGCCCCTGTGGGCCAGCTGGACTTGGCTGGAGCCCAGGGTCTTCTCTCTGCTGGCCTCCCTTTCCTTTTCCTTTCTGTGGTTCCTGGTGTCACCACCGTTGTCATTGTTGTTTCGTGTGCCTCTTTGCCCTATCTCCAGGGTCCTGACTCCACCCTAAGTGGTCAAGGTCACACCTGGAAAGTCCTTTGCTCCTAACGGCTTCAGGTCCTTCCAGTAGACTGGATGAGGCCTTTTGGGTGCTTCGGAGTGTGACATCGGTAAGCCAAATCCATGTTCCTGTGGCTGTCTCTCAAGACTGTGATGTGATATCATGCTAAAAGGACACCTCCTTCAATAGTGAGAGGAAAGTGAAAAAACAGAGTGAAGTGGGTTGAATTGCCCATCTGCTCAGATACATCAACAGCTAAGTGATTCACAGGTATATTAAATAAACAGAAATGGAGTGTAATTCCAAAAGCAGCTTCATTTCTTCTTTCACTGTCTCTTTAAATCTGCTTAATGGAATAGTTCTCTCCTAACCTTAGATGAAAACACGGATAGGCTTCAGGACCTTTCTAGTAAATAATAGCTCTTTAAAGTCACAAACAGCCTCAATTCAATCAATGCTCGTTCTTGTTGGCCCTCACTGCCTATTC
>PVKU01008686.1:0-70754 GCA_004027475.1 Anoura caudifer | reverse complement strand
AAAAAAAAAAGAAACATCCCCATTATAGAGATGACAACACAGAGGCTTAGGGATATTGAATGGCTGCTCAAGGTTATGCAGGTCAGAACTGAGAACTGTCCAAAGCTAGGACTGCACGGCATTCCCTCTCAGCTACCTGACACGTATCTGCTCCTGACATGAATGGAAAGGGTCTGGGGAACCTTGTCCCTCTCCAGTTTGGGGACAGTCTATAGGAGAAACATGGCCTATGGAAACCATTGACTTCCGAAAGGACACTTAAGCTTCTTCCTTTGACATTAAAGGGCATTTTGAGACCCTCATTATGGAGATCCCAGATTCTACAAAGGGGCAAATGCCTGGAGACTCAGACTGGAGAAAGCTGACCACCAGACAGAAATCTGAGTGGATGAGTTGGGAAGGAGCAAATCCAGGTGGTTGGTGACAAGCTAACAGGGGAGTCAAAGTATCCATGAGGCAACTGCAAATCAAGGAACACTGGGATTGCCTTGGGCAACTTGACATTGGATTGGTAAAAATTTAAATGAGTAAGAAATCCCCAGCTGGGCTGTGCAAGGCATCAGCAGTCATCAGAAATTGCTGTTGGCAAGGTCACTGCTGCAGCCTTTTCGATTTGGAATCTGGCTGCAGCTGTTAAAATTTTATGTGTGCATGTCCTTCCACAAGCAGTGAGCATTTATTTCAATCAGGAGATGTTATATTTATTGTGGTTTGAAATGTGGTACCCAAATGCCATGACTTTGGAACCTCTAGAACTTCAGAACTTGCTTGAATTTGAGTTTTAGTTTTTAAGCAACTAATTAAACTTAAGGGAATTCAGTGGTGTGGGTCAGAACTCAATATGACCAGTGTGCTTAGAAGAGGAGGGGAGGACACATGGAAGCACAGCCGGGAGTCTGTGAGACACACAGAGTTCTAGAAGACCACTCCTATAAGCTGAGGAGAGACCCCTCAGGAGGAAGCAGCCCTACCACCACCTTCACATTGTTGGGAACTGCCCTGCCTCGTTTCAGGAACTGTAACCCCTCCATGGCTAAGGCTCAGTGAGCAACCTTTGGACCATAAGCCACTAAGGAGACAAAGTTTATCTCCCTGGCAGGAGCACCGCTTCTGCTCCTTTTACTTCTTACATAACTGGCCCCCAATGCTTGATCGGTTAGCCAACCACAGGTAAGATTCCCCAAGGGGGGAACGACCTAAGACAGGCATAATCATGGAGAGGCCCCAGGGAAGGACTTATAGCAAAAGGGGGTGATGGACCCTCACCCCTCAGTTTTGATCTAGCCTGAGTCCTCATTCTGTCTGCAAGAAGTCTCCTAATCTCTTGGCTGCCTTGCTTCCCCTGCCTGAGTTAAGCCTAAAACAATGACAGAGGGTGGTGCGGCCCTGTGCTGGAAAAAGCAGGTTCCCTAGGTGATCAGGCCTGAGAAAGAATATATAAAATCCTATGAAACCTGCTTTGCTAAGAATGCTCTCAAATGATAAGGATGCGAGCAGGAAATGAGTTTGTTTCCCAAAGTTTTGTAGCCTTTAGCTAACAGACTCAGAATAAGCCCTTGTAGTTCTTTGTATGCTATCTATTGTTTGATCCTTACTGCCTGACAATGATTAATGAACTTTACCTGTATTCCTGTGCAAATTGAAACCCAAAAAAAACCTGTCAAGGCAAGGGTCGGCGAGCTCTCCTCTTGAGGGAGAGGCCAGGCTGCTCCGAGGTGCTCTCCCCTTGAGAGAGTAGCCGTGCAGTCCCTTTTCCTCCACAGGACTCAGTAGTCCATATGAATTTGTCTCATATCTCATCCATAACGCCGCAGACACTGTGGGCCGGAGTTTGCATCATCACCGCTCACTTCTAGCCTCAGGAATTGCAAGAAAATAAATGTTTGCTGTTTATACCACCCACTGTGGTCCTATGTTATGGCACCTTGGGCAAACTAATTCAGTCCATTCAGACACACTGAAGTGATCTCAGCAGCACTGTCCAGGTGGCACCTGAATTGAATGACACCAATTTCCACCAGCACTGAGAGGTTGCATTGCTGTGGCAAACAACTCCTGGTATCAGAGAAGGTCTACAAGGACAGTGGAGCTGACTCCTTTACAGGATACCTGGTGCAGGTAGTTAAAACAACAAACATGGCAAAATGCAAATGTGTTCATAGTCTACTGTGAAATTAAACAACATATATTTTTCTCTAATATTCCCACAAATAAGTGAGGAGTGTCTTTTTACACTCCCCTGTAGCTGGAGGCAGAAATGGATGTCCAGATTCCTTTGTGCATGGGACTGTGGGCCCTCTAGGGAAAGTTCTGGGAGGGTCCTGGCAGAGTCCCCATATTTGAATCTGAATTCTTGCCCCTTTCTGGTCATCTCAGGAGATCCCTCTACCCTGGGCGAGCTGTCACCTCAGTGCAGCACCTGACAGTTCGTTAGCCTGGTTCACCTGCACCCTGGCCTGGTAGATGGTGTAGTAGGACCCATGGACCAGCTCCTCGATCATGTCCTCATTGGAGCTCTACAAAGACAGCTGGGTACAGAGCCAGTAGGCATCAGGAAGCCTCCACTCAATCTGTGGTCCTGTGTATGGCAGGCCCAGCAAACTAGTACACAGTCTATTAAGATAGTGAGAATGTTCCTGCCAGCCCCACTGAAATGACAGCAGAAGTGAATCATGTCAATATCCAACAACAGTTGAAGGCTTAATCACTGAGAAAAATGATCTTTTTTATGGGATATTATGGAGATGAATAAGTCCACAGCTCCTGACCTGACCAGCCTATGACGGTTTGCTGTGCTGTGAGAATGACAAATTGCAGAGAAATGTGTCAGATACCTTAATCTCTCTCCATTTTATTGTTTTGTACAAACCACCCTGCTCTTTGGGACACCTGGGGCAGGCAGTTAAACAATTGAAACTAGCCAAAGGCAAAGATGGCAAGAATTTTTTTCTCTACAATTTTAACAAATGTGTGAAGATGGTATTTCTGCCCTATAAGAAACTTGGTTGAGAGGATTGGAGGTACAGATTTCTTTGGGAGTGGGTCTGTGAAAATTTTGAGGCTCCAGATTTGCATCTGTTCTGGTCTCACCCCAGTCATCTCAGAGTCCTGGGTATGGACCAGCTCTCACCTCAGACTGGCACTGGATGGTGTTCCTAGCTGGGTGCACTTGTCCCTTCTACCCGGTGATGATATAAGAGAATCCATCAGCCAACTCCTCTATGATGTTCTCATTGGGATTCTAAAAAGACAGAGCCAGGTTTTGGGCCAGGAAGCACCAGAGGCCTCTTGGTCATTGCCATTGACAGAGAGGGGCTTCTACAAAGACCTCTAGCAGGGGAGGAATGAGAGGACACCTTGAGAACTCCCGATTAGCAAGTGGGTAGAGGAACTTGGTCCCCAGCACTCATCTTCCCATCCTGTCAGCCATGCCTGGGGTCTGAACATGACAGACCCACCAGGCTTCCAACCCCTAATAACCTGCCCCTGCCCAGGATGAGCACCCCTCGTTCCACACTTTCTTTCCACCCCCAATGCATACACATACACAGAATGAGAAGTAAAGGGTGTGGGCCTGCCCGAGTGGCATCCCAGTTGGCTTGGGTGGCCTTCCTTGGGCTGCCCTCAGTTACCTGAGGGTGCTCATGTCAGAGGGCCACAGGTGTGAGCAGCGGTGCTTGCACCAATGTCTACTGTGACAGAAACATCTCTCACTCTGGGCTCGGAAAGTTGGGAAGCAACAAAGAAACCCTGACTGTCTCCAGTCAAGTGAGCTGGATAGGAGACTATTGTTAGAAAGCAGGTGCTAGTTTGCCAGGCTTCTACTGTCCTTTGGGGGTTCGTCACCAAGGAAGTGAGGTCACCTCTTCAAGGTTCCATGACCTGGGCCTTTTCTTCCAATCAGAGCCACCCAAAGCCTTCCCTGGACTGTTGATCATTGAACCTCCTCACTCCTGTCATCTCCATACCAATATACCAATACCTAATACAGCCCTCCCTACCACTCCCTGTGAATGTACCAGGTCCCCAGCTTGGAGGAAAGAGTTGTGTTCAGACCACCTTTTTCTCACAAGTTTTGTGTCTTGGAAAAACCTTTGTGCTTCTCAGGGATTCTCCAGTTCCCTTCCCAATGAAGATGATGCTAGACAACATATCCTAAGGACTTCCTCAGGTGCAGATGAGATAATACCTCTAACACTCATGGGCTGCTGTCCTGTGAATCTGATGCACAAACATGGAGGTGGAAGAGTTACAAGAATGAGTGGGACATAGGCCTGCAGTCCAGTGTGTGATCTTGGGGAAGTCTCTGCCTATCTTGACCTCATTTTCAGGTTTGCACCTTTAAGGGATTTAAGTGACAATATATTCAGATATTGTCATCCATTGGCCTCAAAACTTCCAGTAATCTCTTGTTAACTTAGAATCAGACCAAGTGCCTCTTGTCCATCCATGGTGGGAGCCTTCACAGTGGCTTCTGCAGATTCCTGCCTCCTGGTAGAAACATCCTTATGTATCCACTGAGTGTTAGAACTGGCTTCTGAACACCTTAGAATACAGCCAAAGTGATGGGATGTCAGGTCACTTCTCTTGTATTCTTGCTTTTGTGCTCCCTTCCTTTCTGTCAACGTCCCTTTCATTTTCTGTCTGCATGTCTCTCTGTCATATCTCTGTAAGAGATAATACACACAGCCACAACCTCACTCTGTTAATCAGTGGCACCAAACTTTCTGTCAGTTGGGCTTGGATTAAGTCTTATTTAAAAGGCAAAGACAGAATAGAAGCCTTGTATCAGGATGCCTGTTTGATTTAATTAATAAATCTTGCTCCATACTACTGAAAAAAGAAAGTAAACAGTGATTAAACATGTCTTACATGTATTAATTTTTTTGCATGTGTTAATTTTTAAGGAAAGCCGGCAATGAAGGAAAGGTAGAAGCAAAATGGGAGAAGTGGGTTATGATGAAGAGCTCCACATGGCTGGGAATATGGTGACCTGGAGAAAGGAAGTAAAAGCCAGGCAGTGGCTGTTTAGAAAGCATCTACAGGTGATAGTGTTTTCAACAGGTGAGTTGATTTGAATTTTAGCATTTGGTTTATTATAGAACACTAAAAAAATACCTTTTGTCTTAAAATTTAACAGAAATGATAACAACAGAGCATAAGGATCCCAGCAGCTGAGTGTACATTTTAACATGTAATGAAGGTGATAGGGAAATAAAAATTTTCTTTATTTTCTGTATTGTGGCTTTTTTACACTATCCTTTGTTGGTTTAATGACAGTCTTTAAACACTTGACTAATTTGATTTGTTATTGTCAATAACAATTTATAAGATTAACTTAAGGATTCAAAAACATATTAATACATGATGATTATATTTGATTGCAGAATGTTGAATAAATGACAGTCAGGTTCATGGTAATAGTCAGAGAGTAAGGGAAAGGACAAAAGCTAATTTGCTGTCATTGCTCTTGCCTATTACACCTAACTCAATTCTAAAAATTGATAATTAAGGGGACAGAATTAAGCATTTGTCTTGCTTTTTTAGGAAGACATGCAGGTCATCTCCAGTTAGTGAAGGAAAACTCTTATTTAAAGAAGAATACTAGCTAGCAAACATAAAAGGAGTGGTAAAATTAGAAAATCACCATTTTGTACCCTCCAGCATAAAAACTGGTTCAGAAAAGAATTGTAAATGGACATTAATGCTGATCTGTGAAAGGGTGTTAGCATGGTGCCAAGGTGAAGGAGCATTTACCCAGTATTTAGAGCTGTGTGTTGGTCTCCAATTCAATGATATGGTGGGTTTACCATCACTAGATACTGGGACAGAGGGAGACATGATGTCATCTACTTAGTTTTCTTCCCCAAAATATTTGACCTTAGTATGTAGACTTAGCTTCCAGTTACAGGAAATATGGGGGCTAGAAGATCAATGTGTAACATGTCATGAGATAAGGAGCAGGTGGAGGGAGGCACAGGTGAAACAAGAACAGCCAGATGTTGGTAATTATTGAAGCTGGCTGATGGGGATTCATTATGTTACTCTGTATTTTTCATAATAAAAACAAACTTAAAGGAAAAGAACACCAGGAGGAAACAATTAGACAAATCCAGAATATGGTATGGTCTACATTCTGGTCTTTTTTAAAGAGTCGGTCCCAACCCTGGCTGGTGTGATTCAGTGGATTAAGTGCCAGCCTGTGAACCAAAGGGTAGCCTGTTTGATTTTATGAACATAGTGGAGAAAGCCCTGTGGGTGGTGGGGAAGACCCTAGAAAAGCCTATGTGGTTGTAAGGGCTGTGGGCTGGGTCTTTCTTTCAGCTTTTTGAGCGGAGAGGGAGACCGAGCTCTGCAACACAGTGAAACTACACAAGCTCCAAGAATGAGATGAAGCCCTGGAAGCCAGGAATGATGCTCTGAAAGATCTGTGAGTGGCAGAACTACAACACAGATCCCTGTCTCCTGCTGCAGCAGTGGAGTCAGAGTCGGAGGAAGATGACATCGAAGTGGGACACTGTTCCCAGAAGGCCTGCCCCATAGTGATACAAAAGATGAAATCCCAGCAGTCCATGGTGCCTGGGGGGAACCCAGTGGGCCCTGTGCAAATGGTGGAACATACCACTGATAGACCTTACATGAAGGCCGAGCTGGTCGATCTTGCAAATCAGTTTCATCAGCGACCTGGGGAGCCCTTGGCTATGTGGCTCTTGTGCTTGTGGGACTTACGGGTGGATAGCATCATGTGTTCTGATGCTGAGATGGAAAAGTTAGTGTCCATCACAACACACCCCTCCCTGCACCAGTGGCTGCAGAATAACTGGAGGCATGCTGGGGAGCAAGGGCCACGATGTGTGCCATGCAGAGACATGCAGGGAGACACTCAGCTTGCAGCGTGTGTGGCTTGCACACCCATGAATAAAGGCATGCCAGACATCCCAACAACTCCACAAATATTCTTCCATCTGCCTGAATACCATGAATCTGTCAGGCCTTGAATGGTCACAACACAATAGAGTAATCTTAGATGTAGGTCCTTACCTTTCATGACTTGGAATACTTCTTTCCAACCCCTTCTTGCCTGAAAAGTTTCTTTTGAGGAATCAGTTGATAGTCTTATGGGCTCTCCTTTGTAGGTAACTGTCTCCTTTTCTTTTGCTGCATTTAAGATTCTCTCCTTATCTTTAATCTTTGCTAATGTAATTATGATGTGCCTTGGTGTGTCCTTCCTTGCATCTAACTTCTTTGGAACTCTCTGAGCTTACTGGACTTCCTGAAAGTTTATTTCCTTTGCCAGATTAGGGAAGTTCTCCTTTATTATGTTTTCAAATACATTTCCATTTCTTACTCTTCCTCTTCTCTTTCTGGCACCCCTATGATTCAGATGTTGAAATGTTTAAAGTTGTCCTGGAGGATCCTAAGCCTCTCATTTTTTTGAATTCCTGTTTCTTCCTTCTGCCCCAAACCATTGATTTGAGTCCCAGTTTCCTTCCCTTCACTGTTGGTTCCCTATACATTTTCCTTTATTTCTCCTTTCATAGCCTTCATTTTCCCTCTATTTTGGGACTATACTCAACCATTTCTGTGAGCATCCTGATTTGAGCAACCAGTATTTTGAACTGTGCATCTGATAGGTTGGCTATCTCTTCATTGCTTAGTTGTATTTTTTCTGGAGCTTTGATTTGTTCTTTCATTTGGGCCATATTTTTTTTGTCTCACACACCTGTTACATAGTAAGGGTCAAAGCCTTAGGTATTAGCCAGGGCAGGGCAACCCACATACTTCACTGTGGTGCTGTCGGTCTGGATGAACATTTCTTCTTTAACTCCTTGGTTGTTGGACTTTCATACAGTTCATTTTTCTGGCAGTTTTGGTTATTTTTTGTTTTTAAATTTGTTGTCCTTCTTTTGGTTGTGCAAGGAGGCAAAGTGTATCTACCTATGCCTCCATCTTGGCCAGAAGTTTGCTTGTTTATATTTTTTTGAAGAAAAATTATGGTTTCTTAGACCTGTTCTATATAAATTTTAATATATCACTTTTCCTACTCATAATAACCTAATTTACTGGGGCTCACAACTTTAATATTTGCTACAGGTATTTCTAGATGCTTATTTTTAAATTTTCAATGTGGCCAAACATGATAGGTAGTTGTGAATAATAAGGAGAGAAAGCTCAAAAAATATTTTTTGGTTGATTTTTAACTTCTAGGAAAATACGTAGTATTCAAGTATTTATTCTGAAATATCACTGATGTTTTTCTCTTTTGTATCAGGGTCCTCTTCTGTATGCCAGAGTCCATGGGTTAAATCCACCCAATAATAGCCTGTTTTTGTAAGGTTTAAGAGCTAAGAATACTTTCTTACAGGGTTGTAGAAAAAAAAACAAAAAAGATTATGCAACAGGGTCAGTATGTGGTCCACAAAGCCTAAACTAGTTACTCTTTGGTCTTTTACAGAAAGTTTGTTGAGAATTCTGTATTATATTCATAACAGTTATAAATAACCTAAATAAACATGTTAGTGCCTATGATTGAGTGGTATGTGGCCATTATTGATTGTGTTTTTGAATAATATTTAACAGCTTCAGGAGTTGTTTTTTCATAATGTTAAGTAGGATATGAAACTAAATGAAATATGATTTTGATTTTGTAAAAGCATAAGTATATATATATGTGTAGGAGAAAGAACTAAGAAATGCTCCCTGATGTATTAGTAGTGGCTATTTTGAGGTGGTGGGATTATGAGTGATATTTATTTATTTATTTATTTATTTATTTATTTATTTCATACTTGTTATTTTTTATAAAATAATTGCATATTTTTATTTTCTAATTTCATTGAATGGAAAGTATTTAGGTTTGCTGTTTCTGGTGAGACATCTTGTCTGAGGAGGAAGGGAACCCTGGAAGGAGAGCAGACAGCATCATGGGATGGGGGCAAGAGGATGAGGATTCAGAGGAGGAGGCAGCTGCAGCCATCAAGACTTTTACTATGGGAGAATAGGCTGCAAGGAGCATTCCCAAAGCAAGAAAAGCATTGAAAATAGAGGGGAGAGGAAATGAGGATGGACAAAGACCTGGCAGGAAGCATAAGTGGAGAGATTGGCCCCAGGAGAAAGAAGGGGGTGGTTATCAGACACAGAAGACAAGGAGGGGTGGTAGTGTTTGAACTCAAACCTTACAGCCTCCTGTTGTCATGTTCTTAGAGGTTGGGGAGGAGGGAGGCAGGTAGAGGATAGATCCTTGGAGGAAAGTAAAGATGTGAATACAATGTTGAAATAGCTTCTCTGTTGTTCCTCCTATATAAATTCCTACACTTAGCTCATTTGTCTTTAAATACCTTAGTGGTAAATTGAGAATTTTGCAAATTCCTATTTTACAGGCTTTGGTCTTCTGCATAACTCTAGGGAAAAAATCTTGGGAATTGGAGGTATGTATGGATTTTAAAAGAGTGGGTAAGTTGAGTCTAATCTGAGTGAGAGAGAAGAGATAGGAGTGGGCATGTTATGAAATGTCCGAGCCCTTCAGCCCTTGAAGGGCTAGGAATTCAAGTCCGCATTACTTTAGCAGTAGTTAACTTGTATAACATGGAAGTAAAATTCCATTGATGTGGATTAAATTTATTGTGATCCCCTCACCTGCCCCCCCCCCAAAAAAAGCTATGGAATGGACTGAAAAGCAAAGAGCTAAAAGGAATCTCAGAAGTAATGAAATTCAAATCTTAGAAGTGTTTTGGGGTCTTCAAATTTATTGTGTGGCCCATGTAGTTTTTAGATTCCTTGCAGAATATTTTCAGACTTAATAGTTATCGTAATAGATTTTGAACCAATGCTGAGTTACTGCACAGAGAGAAAAATTCAGAACCTAATCAAAAAAACAAACAAACAAGCACAATATAACCAAAGACACTGAAATTGAGAACAGGCTGATAGTCACCAGAGGGGAGAGGGGAGGGAATTTCAGGGGGAAAGGGGAAGGGTTTGGAGCAACAAGCATAAAGGACACATGGACAAAAACTAGCGGGGGTGGAAATGGGAGGGAGGTAGAGAGGGCTGGGGTGGTGGGCTGGGATGGGAGTAAAAGACAGAAAACTGTACAAGAACAACAATTAAAATAAAAACATAAAATAAAATAAAAGTGTTCATTACACCTGACCTGTGTGGGCAGAAATTCTTGTGTATTTTAGTAGAGTCCAAGCTCCAGTTATGGTAAGTACATATTCTTACTGGTTCGAGTAAATAAAAATAGTGTGGTTCTTTCTTTCTTTCTTTCTTTCTTTCTTTCTTTCTTTCTTTCTTTCTTCTCTCTTTCTTCTTAAGTAGCTTCATTGAAGTAGTTTACATATCACACAATTCACATTTTGAAATGTACAAATTAATGATTTCTAGTAAATTTACAGGGTTAATGCAGCCATTCTACAATCCAGTTTTAACATTTTCTCTCACTTTAAAAAGATCCCTTGTGCTTGATTTGCAATCTCTGTTCCCATTTCTAACCTCAGGCAGCCACTGTGTAAGATTTCAACCTTTGTGGATTTGCCTTTCCTGCACATTTTAGAATCACATAGAATTTAGTAAGTTTAGCTAATACTTACTAATTTAAATGTTTCCAAACACAAATGACTCAGTCAACAGGCACTGACCTCCCTTATGGTGTGTAAGGCACTTGAGTAGTACTAAAGAGATGAAAATGATGCATTCTTTTCCATCTATTGATGTCACCATTTACTTGATTAGTAACAGATGTGTTGTCTGCATAAGAAATTATAATTTAATGTAGATGATTGAGACTTATAAAAGAACAATAATCAAAGCCCAGAGTTAATAGGAGGAAGGAAATAATAAAGATAACAGCAGAAATAAACAAAATAGTCTAAAAGTATAAACAGTCAATGAAAACAAAAGCTGATTATTTGAAAAGATAAACAAGATTGATAACATTTAACTAGACTCATCAAGACAAAAAGAAAGGACCCAAATAAATGAAATCAGAAATGAAAGAGGAAATTGACAATTGATGCCATAAAAATACAGAGGATTATAAGAAAATACTATAAACAGTTATATGCCAACAAATTGGACAATCTGAAAGAAATGCATAAATTCTTGGAAACATGCAATCTTTTAAGACTGAATCAAAAAGAAACTGAAAATCTGAACAGAGTATATGGACTGGATGACTGCACAGGTGAATTTTACCAAACATTTAAGGAAGAATTAACACCTCTTCTTCTCAAACTATTTCAAGAAATTCAAGAGGAAGGAAGGCTCCCAAGCTCATTCCATAAGGCCTGCTTTACCCTGATTCCAAAATGAGACAAATTACAAAAAAAGAAAATTATGGGCCAATATCCCTGATGAACATAGATAAAAAAGTCCTCAACAAAATATTAGCAAATCAAATTCAGCAATATATTAAAAAAGATTCTACACCATGATCAAGTGAGATTTACTCCTGGGATGCAAGGTTGGTTTAACATCCACAAATCAATTGATGTGATATACCATATAAATGAAATGAAGGATTCAACTCACATGATCATAAAAGTACATGCAGAAAAAACATTTGGCAAAATCCAGTACCTATTTATGATAAAAAATAAAAACCTCAGCAAAGTGGAAATAGAGAAGACACACCTCAACACAATAAAAGCCACTTATGGCAACCCCACAGTTAACATCATACACAATGGGGAAAGCTAAAGCATTTTTCTTAAGATCAGGAACAAAACAAAGTTGTCCACTTTCATCACTTTTATTCAACACAATATTTTTTGGGTTGTAAGACATACCCCCCCACAATGTGGGAGGAAAATGCAGCAGTGACTCTGCTCCTGCCTCCTGTGACCCTGCTCTACTGCCACCCTGCCCAACAGCGAGCCAGGTAAGCTACATTTGGACTATAAGGCACACCCTCTGTCCTCCCAAATTTGGGGATGTGTGTCTTATAGCCAAAAAACACAGTAGATGTCCTAGCCACAGCAATCAGATAAGAAAAATATAAAAGGTGTCCAAATTACATAGGAAGAAGTAAATTATCATTATTTGTGGATAACATGATACTATATAGAGAGGACCCTAAAGAGTTCACTGGAAACTATTAGAATTGATGAATGAATTCAGTAAAGTAGCAGGATACCAAATTAATATTCAGAAACTGGTTGCTCTTTATACACCAATAATAAAATATTAGAAAGAGAAATTAAGAAAACAATCCCATTTACAATTGCATCAAAAAATACCAAGGAATAAATTTAACCAAGTAAATAAAAGACCTGTACTCAAAAAACTTTTAAGATGTGAAAGAAATTGAAGAAGATACAAATAAATGGAAGCATATATTGTGCTGACAGATAGGAATAATTAACATTGTTAAACTATCCATATTACTCAAAACAATCTATAGATTCAGTGCACTACCTAACAAAATACTGATGACACTTTAAACAGAACTAGAAATAATCCTAAGATTTATATGGAACCACAAGACTTTGAATAGCTACAGCAATCTCAAGAAAGAACAAAGTTGGAGGCACCATGTTGCCTGTAATATCAAGCTATTACAAGGCTATGGTAGTATCATGGTACTGACATAAAAACAGATGCATAGATCAACAGAACAGAACAGAGAACCCAGAAATAATCCCAAACTATATGGTCAGTTAATCTATGACAAAGGAAGAAAAGATATACAATGAGGAAAAGGCAGTCTATTCTATAAATGGTGTTGGGAAAACTGGACAGATACATGCAAAAACATAAAACTAGACCATTTTCTTACACCATATACAAGAATAAATGCAAATGAATTAAAGATTTAGTAAGACCTGAAGCCATGAAATTCCTAGAAGAAAACATAAGCAATAATTGCTCTGACATTGCTCTTAGTTACACACACACACACACACACACACACAACTTTAGGAATGAAAACAAAAGGAAACAAATGGGACTACATGAAACTAAAGTTTTTTCACAGCAAAAGAAATAATCAAAAAATGAAAAAAATAACCTATAAAACCCTACTGAGTGGGAGAAGATATTTGCCAGTAATACATTCTATAGGTGGTTAAAATCCAAAATTTATGAAGAACTCTTACAACTTAACACCAAAATAATCAAACAATTTGATTAAAAAATGGGCAGAGAGTATGAATAGAAACTTCTCTAAAGGGGACAGACATATGGCCAACAGATGTATGGAAAGATGCTCAATGTCACTAACCATCAGAGAACTGCAAATTAAAATCACAATGAGATATTATCACACCTGTCAGAATGGCTATTGTCAATAAATCAACAAACATGTTGGAGAGGATGTGGAAAAAAGGGAACCCTCGTGCACTATTGGTGGGGCTGGCTGCAAATTGGTACAGCCACTATGGATGATAATATGGAGGTTCCCCCCAAAATTAAAAATAGAACTACCTTATGACACAATAATATCATAATTGTTGGGTATTTATCTAAAGAAATTCAAAACTAATTCAAATAGATGTATGCACTCCTGTATACATTGCAACATTATTTACAATAGCTATGGAAGCATAAGTGCCCATCAATAGAAGACTACATGAAGAAATGGTACATATATACACAATGGAATATTGCTTGGCTATAAAAAAGAAGGGAATCTTACCATTTGTGACAACAAGGATAGACCTTGAGGATATTATGCTAACGGAAATAAGTCAATAGAGAAAGACAACTACCATATGATTTCACTTACATTTGGAATCTAAAGACTGAAGTAAATGAACAAACAAAACAGAAACAGATTCATAGGTACAGAGAACAAACTGATGGTTGCCAGATTAGTGGGTGGGGGGAGCACGTAGCCTGGGTGAAAAATGTGAAGGGATTGAGAAGTACGAATTGGTAGTTACAAATAGTCATGAGGATATAAAATACAGCGTAGGGAATATAGTCAATAATACTGTAGTAAGTATGTATGGTGACCAGGTGTGTGCCAGATTTATGAGGGTATCACATTGTAAATTATATAAATGTCTGACAACTATGCTGTACACCTGACACTAATACAAAACAATATTGAATGTCAAGTATAATTGAAAAAAGAAAGAAAGAAAAAATAAAATCCAGGATAACTCTTCGGTTCCTGGCTTGGGTAAGAGGAAATGTTGAGGTGTTGGAAATGTTGTGGAAATGGGAGATAGAGGGAAAGGGGCTGTACTGAGGAGGAGTCAATGTGTTTAGCCATTGACCTTCAGGTGTCTGTGAGGCTTAGAACTAAAAATGCACATTGGAGTTCAGGAGAAATGTCTAGGTGAAAAATTCCAATTTGTTAGAAATGAGCATGTGAGTAGAATTTGAAGTCACAAGTGGGCCTAAAATTGCTCAGTTCTACCAAATTCAGAGAAAGAAAGCTGAAGATTGAGTCCATCATTCACAAGTGCTCGACAAAAACTGAATAAGAACTACCAGAGGGAAAGAAGGAGGTAATAGTCCAAAATTAACCAGGAACAGAGTCACACACATAGTGCCCTATCACGAATCTCATGTCTTTCATACCCTAGTCCACTTCATTCATTCCAGATTGAAGCATATCCCAGACAACATAGCACTTCATCTCTTAACAGTTGAGTGTACAGAGAGAAGGATTTGTTGGGTCTGTTGTGTTTTCTGAAAGGATATTCTTTTTCTCCTATTCTCAGTTTTCTTACAATAACTTTGCAGGGGTTCAACCATGATTCCTTTTTGTATTTTTTATTATATTTTATATTTTAGTGAAAAGAGTTTCCCTCTACTTATTGTCAGGAACAAGAAGCCCCCATAGCTTATCTAGCTTCTGTTTTTTGGCAAACTTTTCAAAAATTGTCTGTGCTTCCTTGTTTCCCTTCCCTGCTTTTATCTGGACTTTCTCTTTGCCTTGTTCTTATCTCTCCTGTCTCTCCCTAACTGGATTCTGCTTGAAGTTGTTCCCTCTATGAAGATCTCCATTTTTGAAGGGAGTTTAATTGGTTGGGGAGATGATAGGCTTGACATCTCCAGCCCCTTCAGACCTATCATGTCATTCTCCCTACACAGGTAAACTGAATGCTGCAAATGCCTTCTGCAGCTTCTGCTGGCCTCTAATGGGCCCACCACCCTCCACAGGACTGCTCTGGTCCCAGGGATGCCATCAATAGCCTTGTTGCCTTCTCTCTGCTTCCTCTGGACAAGCACTGATGCCACGTTGGTCTCAGAGTTCACCTGGTTTGAACCTAATGCTGTATTTGGAGCACATGGGATTCCTAAGCCATAGGTTCCCTTAGAGATGTCTGGATGTCTCTGGCTTTGCTATCCAAGGCCCTCTGCTTTTATGGGACATGTTAGCCTACCATCTCCACCCACCATCTTCCCAGAGTTCTTCATAGAGGGGAGAAGATATGGTAATGAGAGACAAAGAAGAATTAGTTAAGACAATCACTGTAAAAGGCTTGGTTTCTTTGTAGCTGAAATGTTATTGTTGAATATGTATCACCCCCCCAACCAATGAGTCTATAAACTTTTTTAAAAAATGTATTTTATTGATTATGCTATTACAATTGTCCCATTCCCCCCCCTTTATTTCCTTCCACCCTGCACATCCTCTCCCACCTGCATTTCCCCCCACCCTCAGTTTATGTCCATGAGTAGTACATATAAGTTCTGTGGCTTCTACATTTCCTATAATATTCTTAATCTCTCCATGTCTATTTTATACCTACCATTTATGCTACTTACTCCCTGTACCTTTTCCCCCAAAGTCTATGAACTTTTTGATGAAAGCTATCATACTCTATTCATCTTTCTATCCCCAGGACCTTTGATGATATCCTTCTTGTAGGAAAGACAATCTTCATTGCACTGAATTAAAAATACAGATTTTTCTACTTGAAACTGATTGTACCATTATTTTTCTACAAGTTCTAGACAACCACTAGGAAATAAAAGACATATGCAGTTCATATACAGAGAGAGACCCAAACACATTTTCTTTACCTGAAGGGATAGTAAGAAAATAATAACCCAAGGAGACCTGAGATGCAATAGTAATTGATAAATGTAAAGGGGAGAAATGGTAATGGAAAAATACAATAAACATAAATAAATAAATAAAAACAAAAAAGTAAAAAGTTAATTGTTGTTATAGAATGTTCAAAACTGCATTTTTAGAAGTCAGTGCAACAACTGTAGCAGTTATTATAATTCCTCTTGTTTAATTGCTGCTTTGCAGTTGTCTTGGTTCATTTGGCTGCCATAACAGAATACCACAGACCAGGTGGCTCATATACAACAGAAATTTATTGCTCACATTTCTGTAGTCTGGAAGTCAGAGATCAGTGTAACAGCAAGGTCAGTTGAGGGCCCCCTTCCAGGTCACAGACTTCTGGTGTCCTCACGTGGTAGAAGGGGTGAGAGAGCTTTCTGGAGCCTTTTCTGTAAGGGGACTGATAAAGACCAACTGGGATTTTGAAGGAACGCATCAGTCAAGAAAGCCTATGGGAGGAGCTAGGGCTCATGGGAGGAATTCTCCACTCTAATCACAAGAATCCTGCAGGAACAACTCTATGCTCACAATACTGCCCTCCCCTTAACTTCCTTTTTCCCTTCTATAAATACCATCCCATCTTGTCACACAGGGCAGTGTGCACCTGGATAGCCCACGTCTGTGTGCACTGGGTTGAACCCTTCTTTTTCCTGGATTAGGTGATGAAACACTTAGTCAATATTATTCTTCAATTGACAGTACTAAATCCATCCCTGAGGGCTCTATCCTCATAACTTAAGCACCTCCCAAAGCCCTCCCTCCTAATACCACCACCTTTGAAGGTTAGGATTTCAACATGAATTTGGTGGAGATGCAAACATTTAGACTGTAGCAGCAGTCCACCAACTTGCTTTGCCCAGATCATCTTACTTGGGGTTCTCAGCATCTATATGAAGTAGGTGAGCTAGTGACATGAGCACTACCCATAGGTCAACAGTGAAATAGCTCTCAAGAGACAAAAGTCTGGATTTAATATGTCTTCCAGACAGAGCAGACTGCCTCTAAAACCTTACTTGCATACCACAATTTCCACCTACTGCAGCCATGTTGGTAGTTTTCAGCGGAGCTGGAGAGAGAGCAGGCAGAAGCTCCATCTCTGGCTCATTGCAGACTCCTGACCCAGTTCCCAACCAGTTCCCTGACCCAGATCAGGGAACAGGCAGGTTGGTCCCCTCAGTGCAGGGATGTCAGGAGGGAGAACAGTTCCTTTTCCCTTCTTCCAAGCTGTGCATTCTGTTCACCCACATGGTATCGCTCATTTTACCTAGAGAAGTTTTTGTCAGCAACTGTAATTTGTAGAGAAATTTTGCAAGGAAAATAATTTTGCTTTATTTTCAAAATCTGCAAGACACCCCCATTTGTCCAATTACAAATTTGAGGTTTTATTTGCAGAGAAGACAGACAAGAATGGCTATTTAGGGGGCAAAGGGCAATATTTGCCATCTTTGTCCTCTAAAAGAGTGCTTCTCAAACTGAAAATAGCTGAGGATCCTGTTTAAATGCAGATTATGATTTAGAAGACCTGGAGAGGAACCCAGGATTTTGCCAACTGTATCTTTAAAACAGAAGGAAAAGAAGAGTAGAGTAGGTGTTTGGTAATTCACAGGACAAAGTACACCAAAAAAAAAATCACTAAAATAATGGCCAGTTAGGCCCCAGTCACCATCCCTTCTGATTGGCCAGTGTCCCTGCCCTGAAACCTCAGCTATTTCAGTGTGTACCCTTGGTCTTAGCTTTTGCCACTGCTCTCAGGCCTGTTGCTCTCCAAAAGGGCCTGCACTGTAAAATCCCCACCCACTGTCCAGGAAACCACATCTCCAATGCTCAGCACCCCTTTCTGCAAGAGTATGTGTTCACAGTGTCTGAGTTATCCTGTCTAAAATAATACACTTGATCTACAGAAGAAGCGACAATGATCCTTGGCAATCCAAATCCTACGAGGTGGGCACAGACATGCCAAGTGGGTTTCCTCTGAAATGGCAACAACAGGTGAGCTGAGCTGCAGGTCTGTGACTTTGTGACTTTATTTTTCCATATATGCAGGGGTAACAGCTACCTTCACACACACACGCACGCACGCGCGCACGCGCGCACACACACACACACACACACACACCCCTCAATGGCAAGTATCCATTCTCTCACAGCACATTCTGACCCTTGCTGAGGGGAAACAGGCTCTAACTCCTCTTTACTAAGGCAACCTGGATCACCATAGAGTATAAGCACTTCACAAGCTTTTACATTATTTTGCAAAATATGAATGGTGCTCTTTCTTTTTCCCTTGGTGAAGTTTCAAATATGCTGCCAGGGTATTATAAGTAAGGAAACGTGTCATACCTGAGTATAAACTTCTGAAAGACCAATCCATAGCCACACGAGTCAGCAGGAGCTTCCAAATCTTTTGGGATGAGGACCCAATTACATTACTGGACTAGGTGCTCCCCACTACACCCCTGTCTGTGGTTTAGAGGAAAGCTGATAGCTTTGTCCTTCCAGTTGAAGTGATAACACACTTTAGGGAACCATTTCACGTGTCATGGAAATGTAGCTCAGCCCTCATGCGCAAAACCAGTGGGGAGCGAAGGGCACACAGGACCAAACCTTCGGATAGGTTTTCCCGTGGGGAATCAGGCCTGCATTGTACCTAGGCTGCTATGAGGTTTGCTTTTGCTAAAACTCCCTCACCCTGAATTGACACAGCAAGTGCTTATCGTAACTTCCTGAAGTCTGTGCTAAACCTCCCAAGTATGGAGTGTAACCTGTTCAACCACTTTTCTCCTTGGTCTGCAACATCCTTCTCTTTGAAGTAATTAGCAACATTCTTTTCCTCTGTTATCTGCAAAAGGTAATCCCCTACAATGAACCTGCGCATAGTAAATGAGGACCACCCTCCATGTAATGTACCCAGAGAAACAATAAAAGCCTGTCCAGGCAGGGACTGAGGGCTCTGGACCTCTCTCCCTCTCTATCTGACTTAGAGAGCGGCTATGCCATCCCTTTTTTCTTCACAGAACTTCTGTTGTCCATGTATATTTGTTCACGAGCAGCCACAACATATACTGCAGGCCAGGATCCTGCAGGCTAGGATCTGCCACAATACACCAGATGTAGAATAGGATATGTTCAGTCTATCCCATGGAGACAACATCTCATTTGCAAGAAATGGTGCATCTGAGGGTGTCCCATTCAGAGACTATCAGGCCCAGGAGAACTCAGAGCAAGGCCAGCCCTGAGAGGGGTCAACACCAAGGAAAAACAATGCCAAAACAGATGCTGACAGAGGTGATACAGTCAAGCAGGTAAAACATGGCATCAAACTGGTCCGCTGGTGTCTGTTTATGGGCCAGGCAAATGGTCAGAGAGAGAGAGAGTAGAATTTGAGGCACATTGACGGGAAATCCTGAGCTGCTGGTGTTCAGCAGATAAGGCAGGGAATAGTACTGGGTGGTCTGCCCACAGTGGCCTAGCCACAGTGACCCAGCTCCTGGTTGGATGTAGGTGGGATCCATGAGTTGAGCACTGTGCCATAGAACCTCCAATTTGTCCCATTGCTTCTCTAGTATAAACAAATACAGCAAAGGGACAAGTTATAGGAGTAATGAAGTAATTAGCGCACTCCAGATATCTTTTGGTGTCCTGATCGGCTGAAGAGGATGTGTGCTGATCACTTTATCTACCAGGAATGTTTAGGGAGCAACAAAAAATAGTGCCACTGAGAACCCATTTTTAAGCAACCAGAGCAACATGTACATTTAGAGAAAGTGACTGTATCACTTACAGTTGGATAAAAGCAAAAGAAGGGAGCCCTGGCATATCTGTGGTAGGCATGACTAGTTCTCACCACCCTCCATCTCTCCTGCCATTCGAGGACTTAGAAGACTGCATTTCACAGCCCTCTTGTATTCGGGTGGGTGCAGTCTGTCTAACAGAAGGGTGAGCAGTAATGACCATGAGTCATGTTCAGGCCGAGACAGTGAAAAATTCATGTAATATTATGCAGAGTCTCTGCCAGAGGAAAAAAGATTGAAGGAGCCTGACTTATCAAGTCAGTACATAGAGGACATGACCTTGAAGAGCAGACAGAACCCACAGTGTACGTGAGAATGTGCTCTAGTGTGTATAGTTTGTGAGATTTGAGCTTGTGTGTTACACAGCATCATGTCATCTCACCTAACTAATGTAACTGATTTCAAGAAATTCAGAAACATGTTAAAGCATAAGCCCATGTCTAGAGGCTCCAAGAGAGAAAATATCTCAGGAGTAATTAAAAGGTAAAAAAAGAAACTAAACAGACCCCTATGACTACAAATAAAAATTACCCAATGAGGAAGCAATGAGTGGAGATGCCTAAAGTATGGGTATTGCTGAATCGATGAGGTCTCTGATAAATGTTGGTATAAAATTTACAGGTATATAAAATGGATATGGCTAACCATAAATACAAATGAGGGGTATTGGAAAGGATTGTTTCAGGAAAGCTAGTTTTTAAAAAGAACTAAACCTTGTTGAAAAGGCCATGGGCTGTGACAAGCCCTTGTTTGATTAAGTATGACCCAAAGAAAAATGACTACAGCCTGGGGTTCACCAAAAGGAAAAAAAAAAAGCACAACTGCTTGACGGGTATTTTGCTTCCAATTTCTCTTTAAGGGAAAATAGAACCAATTTTAAGAAGCCATGGTGCGTGGAGGCAGGTGATGAATTAGGAAGGAAACACACATCTATTGTACTGATCTCATTCCACGCAGAGGAGGTGGGTAGTTTTGCTCTCCTGCCCCCACTGGTGGGAACTCCTCTGGATTCTTGTGCTTGATGCCATGCCCAGCCTTTTTAAAGGAAATCAGATAAGTTAGCTTCATCCAGGGAAAAATTAATAGGAAAGCAAAAGGCCTGAGAATCCTCTTATAAGAGGACAAGTTGAAGAAATACAAGGTTCTAGTTTGGGAAAGAGCTGATTAATGGGACCTACAGGAACAGTCATTGAGCATTAAGCATGAATCTTGGCCTGAAGTGTCTAATATCTAACTGAAACTATGCTAAAAGAAGGAAAAATGTATCACAGAAACACACATTTTAGACTAACTCTGAGCATAGATGGACCACAGTCCTCATGTGTTTTCTCAGACTCATCTTCTTCCCCCTTCCTCCCACTTCCTTCCACCCTTTCACCTGTTTGCTGTGCTTTTTCTTAAGTATTGTTTTTTTCATTTCAGGCAGGCACATTCCATATGGTAGAAAATAAGACCACCACCAACTCCAGGCTCACTGCACTCCTGCTCACAGTGTGAGCCATGTTTCCAGATAGCTCCAGGGTCACACTGAGAGGCTGAGGGTCTTCTGCCCTTATTAGATGAATCACTGTGGTCAGGGTGATGATGTAATCCTGCTAGCATGGCTGGCCCCTGTGCCCACACAGGGGGAGGCAGAGGGAGAGGCCCAAACCACAGACACAGAACTAAGGGGGAGGGAAGGGTGATTCTCCACACTAAAGACGATGGATGAGAAAAAGTAAACACAGCAAGTCCAGTCTCACATATCTGAAGATTCCATGTGAAAGTGATCTGATTTGAAGTACTCATTTCTAAGAGGCATTACTCAGTCCAAGTGGCAATAAATGTTATTTAATCTAAGGGAACACTTTAAAAAAAATCAGAACTGTTTAAAAAGAGAAGAAGAAAAGGAATGCTCTGCTCCATTTCTTAGAGAGCATGGCTATTTATCTAAGATACTGGGGGACATTCTTGCCTCCGGAAGGGAGGGTGAGTCAGATGACCTTCAAAGTCGAGTTCCACATGGACACTCGGATCCTAAGATGCTATTGTGAGTTCAGAAAGAGAAAGCATATAACAACTAGTACAAACATGGAGGCAATCTTCATCAGGATGTTGCTGTTAAATTTTTTTTTCTCTTTTTCCTTCACAGTGTGTCTAGAGCTCACAGTGGGCTTGCCACACTCGGGGAGCCACTGCAATGTGCTGACTTGAATTCCAGAGAGTTTTGAGGTGGCTTCCTGTGGACACCACACTTTTGTTTTGCAATAGAGCCTTTCCTTATATGATTTTGGTTTTGCTGCTTGTGAGAGTGAAAAGTGCTCCTCCTACCTCATTGTGAGTGATTCCAGAGTACAGGATCACACCCATCATCCAGTTGACCAGGCATCCTTGGTTTCTAGCATGAGCAATTCCCCTTCAGCAATGTAAGTATTCCAGGAATATCCACTAGATTAATACATGAGCAAATCAGTTATTTGAGTCTTGGTGTGGACATAAGAGGTCTGTGCAGGGAAGTGCAGCCATCGTTAATATAAAGAAAATGGTTTGTGTGACATTGATGTAACCTGGCAACCAAGGAGAGTAGACTAGAATGTGCATGCATGAACAATGATGACTACACTGTACTAGTCAGTGGGGGTGGTAGAAGCCATTGAGTAAACGTGTACTGTGTGGCTGTAACATTCAAAATGAGCAAGTAGAGCAATGAATCTGCATCAAATTTTGTTAAGCTTGAACATTCCTCCATGGAAATATTTGGGTGATTCAGAAGGCCACAGCTGTGGGCAACTGGTGATTGGCAGCTTCATCAACAATGAGCCCACTTATGTATCACATCTTGTGCAGAGTTTTTTGGCAAAACATCAAATCATTTGGCTGATTCATTCCCTCTACAGCCTAGATTTGGCACCCTGTGACTTCTGGCTTTTCCCAAAGCTAAAATCACCTTTGAAAGGGAAGAGATTTCAGATCATTAATGAGATTCAGGAAAATATGACAGGGCAGCTGGTGGTGACTGGGAGAACTGTGTAAGGTCCAAAGGTGCCTACTTTGAAGGGGACCGAGGTGTCATTGTCCTATGTACAATGTTTCTTGTACCTCAATAATTGTCTATTTTTCATATTACATGGCTGGATATTTTCTGGACAGACCTCACATGTTTTGGTTAAATAACTTGGAGTGGCATGGCTTGGTCATGTGGTAGGTGTATGTTGAACATTCAAAACATAATATTCCCGCCATGGCCGGATGGCTCAGGTTGTTGGAGCCTCATCCTGTAAACCCAAAGGTTGTAGATTCGATATCTGGTTGGTGGCAGTGTTTGGGAAGCAGCCAACTGAGGTTTCTCTCTCATATCATTATATCTCTTCCCTACTTCCTTTCCTTGCTCTATAAAATCAGTAAACATATCTTCAGGTCAGGATTAAAAAAAATAGTCCAACTGTTTTTCAAAATGGTTTTACCAAGTCCTACCAGAATGTAAGAATGTAAGAGATTGTCATCTGTACTACATCCTCAGCAATACGTGGTATGGCCAGTCTTTTTAATTTTACCCTCTAATGGTTCTGGAATGGATGTTGCTGTGAGTTTAATTTGCATTTCCTTAACAACTACTGATGTTGCAGGGGTGTCCAATCTTTTGGTGTCTCTGGACCACACTGGAAGAGGATGAGTTGTCTTGGGCCACATATTAAATATGCAAAAAACAAAAAAAATCCCATGATATTTTAAGTAAATTTAGGATTTTGTGTTGGGCTACATTCATAGCCATCCTGTCCCACATGCAGCCTGTGGGCCAAGGGTTAAACAACCCTGATAGAATCTTTTTATGTGTTTATTTCCATTTTTTTCTTTTTAGGTGAAATGTCTGTCCAAAGCTTTTCCCAATTTTTTATTGGGATGTTGTTTTCTTATTGTGGAGTGTTCAGAGCCTTGTTTTATTCAACAACATAGACTAGTAGGACATACTATGTGCCACACAATGTGCACATCAGAGAAAAGTCAGACAAAAATCTCTTGCCTCAAAGAGATGACAGTCCTCCAGCACAAGGCCTCCTGACCAGCCTTTGTTGGGTTGGCCTTTGTGACTGCTTCCATGAAAAGGATATGGCAGAAGTGATACCACAAGATTTCTGATTTTGGAGATTAGGTCATTAAAACTGATAGACTTCCACTTGGCTATCTCTCTCTCTTCCTTATCTCTTACAACCCATCCCCCAAATCATGAGAGTCTCACATGGTGAGACCACATGTTCCAGTCCTCAGCCCCCAGCTAACAGCCTTCACAGTACCTCAGCAGCGAGTGGAGCAGAGATGAGCATCCCCTCTTACCTTCTCAAACTGTGGAATCATAAGCAAAATGTATTGTTGTCATTTGAGGTCCCTGAGCATTGGGTTGGTTTGCCATGCAGCAAAAAATGACCAAAACACAAACCACAGCAGAGACTGGCATTGTTATATTGAAAATGACATATTTAGTAGTCTGAATGACTTTTTTGACAACAGATGGTAAATTTATTTAACTAAGCAATTTACACTCAGTTTAAAGCATTTAAGTAAAAATTAAAAATTTGCTTTTCTAATTTTCAGGCATTTGCCTTAGGAACTTAAAGATGTTTATTGGGCAGCAAACAATCAGAAGGTCACAGAATTTCAGAGCTGAAATTGAGATTGAGAGGATCCAGTCCTCACTCTACCGCCAGGAATCAGAAGACAGCACTCTTTCTGTTTATCTTACACAACCTGTAAAATAAAGATATACTTTCCTGCTTTGTCACTCTCTTAATGGCTTCTCCATTTAGGATGAATCACACTAAATTTGTTCAGAAATATTCTTTCCTTCCTTATGCAAGAAAACACTTCTGTTTAAGAATCTAAATTTATCTCCCAAATTATTAAAATTTCAATTTGCTCACTGCCCAGCAACAGTCCTGCATGACTCACAGAATCAAGGTGTGGGAGACATGGACTGTGAAAGCTGCAGGCTCTGGGTATTCACTTGGCCTGGGTTCAAATCCCAGCTCTGCCACCTTCTACCTGTATGGCTTTGCTCAGTTCACTTGATCCTCCCTAGGCTTGCATTTTCTCATCTGTAAGGTGGGGATGTAATGTAGTATGAGATAGGCCTCACAGGATTTTTGTGAAAAATAAGCTCCTGAACCAGAGCTGGTACTCAAAATATGGCAGCAACTCATAATTCTGCCACCCCTTCAAAAAGGGCCCCTAGATTCCATTTATTGGCCTCATCTTACTGTAAAGATAAAGTAATTCATATTTTTCAACTGCCTTTTCAAAAAGTCCCTGAAAGTCAGTGTGAGCCAACAAGAGCATTTAAGTTTATCCTGATGGCAAATAGGAAGCATTAAAGTGGTTGAGTAGAGAAGAGACATCCTTTGAAGTTGCCTTTAATTGCAATTTGACTGTAGTGTGAAGGAGAGACTGGGGATGGGGGCCACTTGACTGGAGGGTAGGCGAGAAAACTTGAGAGCTGTGCCCATAATTGTGGTGAAGGATGTCAGGGGCCTCAGCCTGAGCGGTGGCAACTGGACAGAAAATAATCGATACAATTATAGCTAGGAATGGTCACAGAAGGGAATTCAGGCAAGAGTGGCAAGAGAAAACTACTATCACTAAAGAAGAAAGCATTTTAAAGAGGAAGTAGCTCTCAGCGTAGACCTCTGTTGAATGAATGAGGAGGGTCCCAAAATAGTCTCTGCTTGCACTGATGACCACTGAGAAGCCATCCCACCATACATGGTGTGACCTGGCCCCATCTGTTTATGACTCTCAGTTCCTCATCTACCATGAGTATGGTGGTTGTGAATAGCCCTCAGTAACAGGGCTTGTTTTATTTCTTATTTATTTATTTTTATCTTCACTAGAGGACATTTTTTTTTATTGCTTTTAGAGAGAGAGGAAGGGAGAAAGGATGGAAGAGAGAGAAACACTGATTTGAGAGAAGCATTGACTGGCTGCCTTCCGTATGTGCCCAGACCAGGGATCAAACCTGCAACCTTTCAGTTACAGGATGATGTTCTAACCAACTGAGCCACATCAGCCAGGACTATACTTCTTATTTAAAGTGTGAACTTTTAATTATTTCAGTAGTCAAAGCCGCTTCATTCAAGATCTGCAGGGCCTGCTTTACTTACTGTGCAATGGTCAGTGGTGTAAGTGAATTAAAGACAGCAGTGAACTTCAAATAAGGCTTTGATATTTCTTCAATAGTACCTTGTAATGATCAGTTTCCTGCTGGTACATAGCAGATATACACAGAAGTGGTTACATCTTGCAAGAAATGATATGACAAACTCTCTGAAAATGGACATAGCTGTCTGGAATGATGATAACAACAGGGGTGAGGCCATCCCAGCTGCATACCAGCTGGCACTTCCTCTTGTGTGTCCTAGGGAGCTGGTTCTGTGCCTTCCTGGCCATCATGTGCATGCATGAATATTTACTGGATATTTACTGAGGGATGGATTCCCAGGAGCATCCCCTGGAAGCCAAGACTCCAGAACTATGGAGGGCCACTCTTGAGATGCCTCCCACAGTCAATATCTAAAATCCTCCCTGGGGCTGGAGGGACTTCTAAAGGTCCCCTGCCTGTTTTCATTGTCTTTCAGGGAGCAGACAGAAACACTCCACTCCCATCTGTGATATTGCTCTCAGTTGCCACCAGGCTCCCTCACTTCTGTGTCATCTCTCATTATGACGCAGAATCTTTGAATTGGACGAGCCCTGCAATCCAGCTCCATCCTTCATTTTGCAGCTGAGTTGTGAAAACTCAAGCTTCAGTGAGTTGCTTGGGAGCACAGGTAAGAAAGGAAACTAAACTAAACACAATGCCTTGAAAAGACAGACTTGAAGGGCTGAGTCTGTCCTCCAGGGGAAGCTGAGTGGAAGGTGGACTCAGTGAGCATAGCCCTTCCTGTCCTCATGCTCACTGGGTGAGCTGAAGGGTTCTCCCCTAACGGGAAAGCCAGCAGTATCAGGACTGCTGGTGCAGGGGTCACTCAGCACAGCTGTGCCAATGCAAGCCACCTTTAATCAGGAAGACAGTTCTCTCTGCAGCTCCTACCCACATTCCAAATATAACCCCTACGTCCAATAAAAAAATTTAAATGTATTGGAAATCATTTACAACTGCCATGGAAAAATGGCAGCCAGGAACCCACATTTAGTCTCACTGACCACTGACTGATTTAGCATGCTCTGCTAAGTCCTGGAAGCAGGTTAGTAAGGCAGCACCCTGCCTGAGGAGCCACAGGAGACCATGCAGGTTACAGGAGCTTGCAGTGGCAGGAGACCATGCTGGGCACTCACTGACAAGCAGAAAAATGCTTCACAGGGGAGCTTGGGCTTGAAGAAAAATAGGCTTCAATGAATGGAGAAGAGCATTCCAATCAGAGGGAAGACATGGTCAAACAATATCTGTCTTAAAACCTTTAGTGCAGGGGTGTCAAACTCATTTTCATGGAGGGCCACATCAGCCTCGAGGTTGCCTTCAAGGGGCTGAAAATAGAGCTCCTTGCCCCTAGTTAAGGAGTAGTTACATTTATACAGTCCTAAAATTACATTTGGCTCTTTGAAGGCAACCGTGAGACTGATGTGGCCCCCAGTGAAAATGAGTTTGACACCCCTGCTTTCGTGTATTAGTGTACCAATCCATCTAATTCATAAAAACTGTGAAACTCACAAATAAACATGAAATACAGGCAGTCCAGCTAAAGCAGACCTAGAGCCTGCCAAGAGGAGTAATTTCACAAACTCCTCCAGAGTACAGGACAAGTGCAATCCAGAACAAACTCATATGCAAAACATAGATGACAGAAAAGGACATTTCGTCACAATATACCAAAGCTGTTCTTGAAGACTGCTTCTTTGGAACTCTAAGGAGGCAGCCCAAACACAAATTATAACACAGGACCCCCCTTTCCAAATTCTAGGAGGGTTCCTTAAACTTTGACCCATTGAAGTTACTTCATTTCAGGAGAGGATTTCCAACTTTCTTTAGACTTTTAACGGAGTCTACAAGTACAAGCGGGTGACAATCATGGTCTAATGCTCAGTCCTTGGGCTCAAAAACAAGCGACATTAACGCGGGCTTCGTGGAGTGGGGGGCGAGGGGTGGGCTTTTGGCAGAGCGTCCCTCCTCTGCAGTTCTTCACTGGAACACATGAGGGCAGTATAGTCCAGCCTGCCCCCAGTTGTGTCACACCTGGATATTGAGGGGCCAGGCTCAGAGCTGCAAAATAAGCCCTTTGACAGTATTGAAAACTAGAAGGAGATGCATGTGATGCATTCCGTAGCAGCAATGGTAATGACTTTCTAGCGCACGCTGAGCTGGTGACTCTGTAATGAAATCCCTATTAAGTCCAACCAAATCCATTGCATGAAGAAAACCTAGAAGTTTAAGATTAGTGCTACCTGTGGGTGGTGGGTTGGTTTTCTATGTATTTGTATATCTATTTGTATATCTATATGTATATCTATATCATCTATATCTATATCTATCTACCTAGATATATCTGTATCATCTAAGTATAGACATATACATACAAATACAAAATGTATTACATAATTCAAAATACAAGTATATACACTATATATTATAAATACTATATATTATCCAGAAAGAAGGCTTCTTTCTATTCTATCAAATGTGTCTTCAATAAGTGTGCATTTGTAAAACAATGAGAAAAAATATAGACTCAATAAATTTGAAAATAGAAGGATAATTAAAATTACATGAAAGTTCACCACATATGTTGAGAAGGCTTTTTTTCTAGAACCCACAAAAAATTATTTCAGGGAGTTCTGGTCAAGATGGAGGAGTAGATGGACACTGTACTCATCTCCTCCCATGACCATATCAAAATTACAACTAAATTATAAAGCAGTCAACCTGGAAACTGTCAGAAAACTAGCTGACAGATGTCCTGCAACTAAGGTTATAAAGAAGCACGTTGAGACTGGTAAGAGGGGTGGAGATTTGACATGGGCTGGCCCCACTCCCATGTTTAGCAGCTGAGAAACAGGCAGAATCTCAGCTGCAGAGGCCCCCCTGAAGGAGCAAGGGGGTCTCAGCCCCATGCTGGGCTCCCTAGCCTGGAGCACCAGTTCTGAAAAGAGAAGCCCCCAAAACTGTGAAAATAGGTGGAGATGTCCATCTGTCTAGATAAGTTGAAAGGCTACAGGAAACCTAGGCTTCCTCTTAGAGGATCCTTGAACTGATTCTCACTTGCGGTCATTCACCATGGGTTCTGGAGGAGGGACATTGACCATTGACTCATGGGGCAACACACACACACACACACACACACACACACACACACACACACACAGAAAATGAGTTGTGTGGCTTCAGGGTAGGGTTGGAGGGACAGCTGCCATTACCCCTATGTTGAACTCTGCTCCCACATAGCCGAATCTGAATCTGCCTTAGCCTGGTGAATTCCTATAGAGCCTGAGCTCCTCATGACTCCCTGAGACCCTACAACATTGCAGTAATCCACAGGCCCTTGGCACATGGTGGCAGTTCTCAGTGTATCCTGAGACTTATGCTGAAGAACCTCAGGCTCAGAACTGACACAGAATCTGAGTCCTCATTAAGCTGGTGAACAACATTTGCTGTCCCCTGGTGACTCCCTGAGACTTTGCCTCATCCAACTCACATACCACCCAAAGCTCTTTCAGTGGCTGAGCCTTAAGGGGAGTTGGCAGACAATGGCAGGTCTTCTTTGAGTGCCTGTGACTTTTATCAGTCTACCACAGGCCCATTATTGGTGGCAGTGGCCTTTGTTTGCAGCATGGCCTCTTTCACATGCATCCAGGCGTAGAACAAGCAGATACTAGCTGCAAAAAGAGAAGAGAAGGGAAGAGAAGGGAAGGGAAGGGAAGGGAAGGGAAGGGAAGGGAAGGGAAGGGAAGAGAAGAGAAGAGAAGAGAAGAGAAGAGAAGAGAAGAGAAGAGAAGAGAAGAGAAGAGAAGAGGAGATTGAGAACCTATTTGAAGAAATAATCACTGAAAGCTTTCCTAACCTTGTGAAGAAGAGATATACAAGTCCATGAAGGGCAGAGTCTCAAACGAGACAAACCCAAAGAGACCTACACATACATACATTATAATTAAAATGACAAAGGTTAAAGACAAAGAGAGAATCTTTTGTGTGTGCGTGTCAATACATTTTTATTTTTAACATATTTTATTGATTATGCTATTACAGTTGTCCCATTTTTCCTCATCATTCCCCTCTACCATGCACACCCCCTCCCACCCACATTCCCCCACTTTAGTTCATGTCCATGTGTCATAAGTTCTTTAGCTTCTACATTTCCCATACTATTCTTAACCTCCCCCTGTCTATTTTATACCTACCATCTATGCTACTTATTCTCTGTACCTTTTCCCCCTCTCCTCCTCCCACTGCCCTGTTGCTAACCCTCCATGTGCTCTCCATTTCTGTGGTTCTGTTCTGTTCTAGTCATTTGCTTAGATTGCTTTTGTGTTAGGTGTGGTTGTTAATCACTGTGAGTTTGCTGTCATTTTACTGTTCATATTTTTTATCTTCTTTTTCTTAGATAAGTCTCTTTAACATTTCATATAATAAGGGCTTGGTGTTGACGAACTCCTTTAACTTGACCTTATCTGAGAAGCACTTTATCTGCCCTTCCATTCTAAATGAAAGCTTTGTTGGATAGAGCAATCTTGGATGTAGGTCCTTGACTTTCATGACTTGGAATACTTCTTTCCAGCCCCTTCTTGCCTGTTAGGTCTCTTTTGAGAAATCAGCTGACAGTCAGATGGGAACTCCTTTGTAGGTGACTGTCCCTTTATCTCTTGCTGCTTCTAGAATTCTCTCCTTCATTTTAACCTTGGGTAATATAATTATGATGTGCCTTTGTTGGGAACCATTCTGCTGGTTTCAGGAGTTGTATCTGCCCCTGCATGGCTAAGGCTGAGTAGAGTGACCTTCGGACTGTAAGCCACTAAGGAGACAAAGCTTATCTCCCTGGCAGGAGTGCTGTTTCTGCTTCATCCATAACTGGCCCCCAGTGCTTGGTCGGTTAGCCAATGATGGGTAAGATTCCCTCAAGGGAGGGGTCACCTAAGCCAGGCATGACCACTTGGAAGACCTTTAAGGAAGGACTCGGGGGGCTGCAGCAAAGATGGGGTGATGGACCCTCACCCCCAGGCTATTCTGACATAGCCTGAGTCCTCATTATGTCTGGGAGAAATTTTCCTTATCTCTGGCTTCCTGGTTTTAATCCACTTAAGCCTGAAACTATGATGGAGGGTGGTGCAACCCTGTGCTGGCCAGAGTGGCTCCCCGGGTGATTGAGCATAACAAAGAATTTGTAAAGTCCTGTGAAACCTGCTTTACTAAGAGTGCTTTCATTTAAACAATAAAGGTCCGAGAAAGAAATGAGTTTGTCTCCCAAAGTTTTGTAACCCCTTAGCTGACAGACCCTGACTCAATTAAACCCTCAGAGTTCTTTGAAATATTATCTATTGTTTGATCCTTGCCACCTGACATCGATTGATGAGCTTTACCTGTATTCCTGTGTGTTACAAACCTAATAAAAACCATTGAGGAAGGGGCTCTTGGCCCTTCTCCTTTGAGAGATTGGCCACCTCTCCTCCCCAAGCAGATCATGTGTTGGTAGACTTATCCCTTCATCTGTGGTGGATGGATGGGGCTCTGTGGGCAGAGCCCCACCACATGCTTTGGCGTATTCCTCCTTGGCTCCAAATTCTTTAGGACTCTCTGAGCTTCCTGGTCCTGGAAGTCTATTTCCTTTGCCAGATTGGGGAAGTTCTCCTTTATTATTTGTTCAAATAAGTTTTCCACTTGTTGCTCTTCCTTTTCCCCTTCTGGTACCCCTATAATTTGGATGTTGGAACATTTAAAGATGTCCTGGAGGTTCCTAAGCCTCTCCTCATTTTTTTGAATTGTTTCTTCATTCTTTTCTGTTTGGTTGCTTCTTTCTTCCTTCTGGTCCACACCATTGATTTGAGTCCCAGTTTTCTTCCCATCACTATTGGTTCCCTGTGCATTTTCTTTCATTTCACTTATTGTAGCCTTCATTTTTTCATCTAATTTGTGAGCAAAATCAACCAATTCTGTGAGCATCCTGACCACCAGTGCTTTGAATTGTGCGTCTGATAGGCTGGCTATCTCTTGGTCACTTAGATATATTCTCTCTGGAGCTTTGATCTGTTCTTCCATTTGGGCCTTTTTTTTGGGGGGGGGGTCTGCTCATACCTGTTATGTATGAGGGGTGGAGCCTTAGGTGTTTACCAGGGCATGGCAACCCAGTCGCTGGGTTGTGATGCTGTATGTGGGGGTGGGATAAGAGAGGGAACAATGGCGCTTGCTCCTCTCTCTCTCTCTCTCTCTCTCTCTCTCTCTCTCTCTCTCTCTCTCTCATATTTCAGTCCCTTCCACCACTTCCCGCAAGAAAACTGGGCCCTTCTGGTGCTTGTTCCTGGGTGGGTGGGCTTGTGTACATTCTAGGACCCTGTGGGTCTCTCCAAAGAGCTCTCCTGTGGGGCTAGGAGTCTCTCCCGGCACCTCAACCCCCACTGGTGTTTTCAATCCATGCTTTTAGGCTTTATTTCCTGGCACTGGGGCCCTGGGTTGTGTGGTCTGTCTTGCTCCCCATTTTCACTTGGTTTATCTGCATGCGAATGTGTGACCATGGTCAGTCAGCCGCCTTGCGTGTCTCACTGAGTCTGCCCGTTGCCACCCCTTGCTTGGGGTCTGCCAGCCACTGCCTGTGCTCCCAGGTCCACTAGCCACTGTTTTTTCCTGCCGAGACCCCTCTCCACCAGCCACCAACTCCATGCCTCTTACTGGTCTGGATGAATGGTTGTCGGATTTCCATACAGTTCAAATTTCTGTCAGTTCTGGATGATTTTTGTTTCTAAATTTTTGTTTTCCTTAATTTTGGTTGTGCGAGGAGGCACTGTGTGTCTACCTATGCCTCCATCTTGGCTGGAAGTCCAAAGAGAGAATCTTAAAAGCAGCAAGAGAAAGATAATTAGTGGCCTTCAAGGGAGCTTCTATAAGACTGCTATCTGATTTCTCAACTGAAACATTTAGAGCTAAAAGAGATTGGCCTGAAAATATTCAAAGTAATGAAAACCAAGGAACTACAATGAAGACTATCCACCCAGCAAAGCTATCATTTAAAAATGAAAGAGAAATAAAAGCTTCCCACACAAAAAAAAGCTAAGGAAGTTCATGATCACCAAACTAGTATTACAAGAAATTTTAAAGGGACTGCTTTAAGAATAAGGAAAAAAAGAAAGAACATAAATGTGAATAATAACATGGCAATAACTATGTATCCATCAATAATCACTTTAAATGTTAATAGAGGAAATGCTCTAGTCAAAAGATACAGGGTAACTGTATGGATTAAAAAAAAAAAACAGGATCCATACATGTGCTGTCTATAAGAGACCCACTTCAGATTAAAAGTAAAGGGATGGAAGCCCTGGCTGGTGTAGGTCAGTGGATTGAACGAGGGCCTGCGGACCAAAGGATCGTGGTTTGATTCCCAGTCAGGGCACATGCCTGGGTTGCAGGCCAGTTGCCAGCAGGGGACGCACGAGAGGCAACCACACATTGATATTTCTCTCCCTCTCTCCTTCCCTTCCCCTCTAAAGATAAAATAAAACCTTAAAAAAAAGTAAAGGGATGGAAAAAGATATTTCATGGAAATAAGCAAACAAAAAAGCTGGGGTAGCAATACTTATACAGTGGTATCTTGGTACTTGTCATTAATTCATTGCAGATCTCATGACCAATGCCAAAACTGAGGAGCACAGAACAATGAAGCATTTTCTCTTGTGGTGCAGAGCTTGCATTGTGTGCTGAAACATTTATTTCTCATCAAAGTGCAATGAGTACAGGGTCTGATGAGTTCTGAAGCCAACGACTACCGAGATATGACTATATCAGACAAAAGAGACTTGGAAACCAAGACTATAATAAGAGACAAAAGAAGACACTACATAATGATAAAGGGATCAGTCCAACAAGAGGATATAACCATTGTAAACATTTAGACAACAAACAATGGGAGCACCTGAATATATAAAGCAAATATTGATGGACATAAAAGGAGAGATCAATAGCATTCAGCCATATTAAGGGACTTTAACACCCCATTGACATCAATGAGAAGATCTTCCAGACAGAAGGAACATATATACAGGACCCATGGACAAAGACAATGGGTGGTGTGTAGGGTTTGATGTAGGAGGTGGGGGTGGGTAAGGTGGAGGAGAGTAATGGGAAGATAATGGGGACAAAGGTAATTGAAAAAAATAAAAAAAGAAAAAAAAAAAGAATCCTGAAACACTTATTCAAAAGAACCTATGCACACTAATGTTCATAGCAGTGTTATTTACAATAGCCGAGTGCTGGAAACAGCCTAAGTGATCACCAGTAAATGAGTGAATTAAAAAACTGGTACATTTACACAATGGAATACTACACAGCAAAAGGAAGAAACTCCTACCCTTCGTGACAGCATGAATGGAAGCAGAGAACATTATGCTAAGAGAAATAAGCCAGTAGATGAAAGACAAATACCATATGATCTCAACTTTAAGTGGAACCTAATCAACAAAACACACAAGCAAGCCAAATAGAACCAGAGACATGGAAATAAAGAACAAACTGACAGCTCTGGCTGGTGTAGCTCAGTGGATTGAGCATGGGAGGCAAACCAAAGAGTTGTTGGTTCAATTCCCAATCAGGGCACATGCCTGGGTTGCAGATCAGGTCTGACCAACCCAGTGGGGGCCATGTGAGAGGCAACCACACATTGGTATTTTTCTCCCTCTCTTTCTCCCTCCCTTCCCCTCTCTCTGAAAATAAATAAAATGAAATATTACAAAAACCTGACAGTTGTCAGAAGGGATGGGAGAGAGGGATAACAAGGACAACAAGAGCTGGATCTCTGAAAAGATAAACAAAATTGATAAACCTTTAAGCAGATTCATCAAGAAAAAAAGAGATGACCCAAATAAATAAAATCAGGAATGAAAGAGAAGTGACAACTCAAAACACAGAAATACAGAGGATTATATTAAAATGTTATAAACAATTATATGCCAACAAATTGGACAATCTGGAAGAAAGGATGAATTCCTAGAAATGTACAATCTTCTAACACTGAATCAATAAGAAATAAGAAATCTGAACAGACCGATGACTACCAACAAAATAAAATCAGTAATCAAAAACTTTAAACAAACAAAAGTCCAGGACCAGAGGGATTCACAGGTGAATTTTACCAAACATTCAAAGAAGAATTAACACCTATCTTTCTCAAACTATTCAAAAAAATTCAAGAGAAGGGAAGCCTCCCAAATTCATTTTATGAGGCCAGTATTATCCTGATTTCAAAACTGGACAAACACATTAAAAAGAAAAAAATTATCCTATATTCCTGATGTACATAGATGCAAAAATCCTCAACAAAATGCTGAATGCTGAAACTGAGGAGTGCAGAACAATGAAGCATTTTCTCTTGTGGTGGAGAGCTAGCACCGAGTGCTGAAATGTAGAAGACTGTTCTGCATGGCATGGGCCCAGCACCCACTCAGAGATGCATAGGACCCATTCCCACGGATAGGTTCTCCCATGGGGAATGAGGCCTGCAATTGCCTAGGCCACTTTGAGACTTGCTTTTGCTAAAACCCCCTCACCCTGAATTGGAACAGCAAGTGCTTATTGTAACTTCCTAAAATCCGTGCTAAACCTCCCCAGTATGGAGTGTAATTGGTTCAACCACTTTTCCCTTTTCATTTGCAAATATCCTTCTATGATGTCATTAGCAGCATCATCTCGTTTTCTGTAAAAGGTAACCCCCTAAAGTGAACCTGTGCATAGTAAATGAGGACCATAATGTAATGTGGGGAGAAACCCAATAAAGGCAGGTCACGGCAAGGGCCAAGGCTTTTGCTCCCTTTGAGAGAAAAGCCATGCTGTCCCTTTTCCTCCATCGGACTCGGTAGTCCATGTGAATGTCTCATTTTATCCATAATGGTGTGGACACTGTGGGCCAGTGTCTGCTTCACTGAAACATTTATTTCTCATCAAAGTGGGATGAGTACATGGTCAACCTTGAATTCTGCAAACTGAATTAATCAATACATTAAAAAGATCATATATCATGATCAAGTGGGATTTATTCCTGGAATTCAAGGTTGGTTCAATGTCCACAAAGCAACGTGATACACCATGTAAACACAATGAAGGATAAAATCATATGATCATATCAATAGATATAGAAAAGCATTTGATAAAATTCAGCATCCATTTATCATAAAAACTCTCAGTAAAGTGGAAATAAGGAGAACATACTTCAATATAATAAAGGACAGGGGTGACACAGAGGACGCTGGGCACTCTAGTCCCCAGGTCCCTGAGCCACTGCGCCTGGCAGGACACTGGGAGTGCCACCTTCTCCAACACCTGCCTGCATTGCTTCGCTGAGGCCCAGGGCACTGCTCTCTGTGCCAGAGGGGCATGTTGTTAGATGTCCTGGAGGGCATGAATATGTCCATCCTTGAGTGCCACAACCAGTGAGCAGTGGGGGTACCTGAGTGGGGTCTATAGGAGTTGAAGGAAGACACAACACAGTTTAAGGAAAAAAGCGGGGACCAGGTGGGACATGTCCTTTGATGGAGAGACAATGAGCCCTGAACATGGTTTCCATGTTTATTTTATAGGGGTTGGTTAGATAAAGCTCAAGGAAGTTTTGCAAACGTAGGGAGACACTGCAGGCACAGATTGTTCCATTCCCAGGCTATTTAACTGATACATATGTCTTCTGTGATAGTGAGTCACATTCAGCTGAAATTTGCGGTTATCTATTTCCTGCTCAACCCCCACAGGTTCTGGCTATATGATGCCAGCCTTCACCATCCCCCACACTTGAGTTTGATCCCTGAGGGCCCCTGAGAGGAGTCTTTTGTGTATGGAGAGCTATTCAGTCAGGTGACCATGACTGGACACCATCAGATGAGCTGCTCCTTGTGGCCACTGGTCTCATTAGAGAGGGAAATAGCCTGTCCTGGCTGCATGCACCATCTCTCCTGGGGGGCAGGACCACGTTTCTCTTCATAGTTGATGAAGCAGGGGGCCTGAGAGATTGATAGACGGGCCAGAGTCCCCAGGTTGGGTAGCTTTAAGACAGTGAACATGCGCATGTTCCCACATGGGTGCCAGTGTAACCCCCAAACCTGAATGCTCTTCCCTGTGGCTCCCCGGCACAGCTGGGGGTGAGGCTATACCTGGGAGATGGGAGAGATCTCTTGTGGGGCTGCTTATGGAGGTGGACATGAAACCATTTTTTTTTTTTTTGAAACTCAAAACACCAGAGGATCCTAATGTGAAAAGTTAAAGGAAGGTGAATCTTAGTTTCATAAGAAAGGAACTCTTTGGTCCTGAGAGTGATAGTTGGTAGAAGGGTGCCCTGTGATGTGTGTGCACATGGATGGCGTGGAGCTCTGAGCTGGGCATCTGCATGTTCCTGTGTGGGGTGGGAGCCCACAGCCTTATATCTACCACCAGCCAGCATAGTAGCCAGGGGCCTGGTTCCCTTTTGGTTTCACTGGTGTGTTCTCCCTGCATTTTCTCTGCATTGAATCCATCTACATTACCCACTCCCCATTCCACTTCTCCTCGGAGGGACCTTCTGTGATCAGACACAGGGCCTCTGATTTACAGCCTTGTGCTGGCAGGCACTTACATGGGCCAGCCCCCTCATGTCACATTGGGGAAGGGACACTAGTGAGGAGGTTGCACAGCTAAGTAGCTGTAAAGGCAGGCCCCTGTTGGAACCAAGGACCCTGTTCCCTGCACTGGAGGCAGAAGGAATGCTGTGCTGTTACCAATTGTACACACCTATGCCTGTGGTGGTGCCCGAGTTCACTGTGGCTTTGAACTTGACTGTTTATGTGTTAAATTTAAAGCACTTATCTTATTTTTTTGGATAATATTCAGAGGTTTCAGACCAAAACACAGGATAAGACAACTTGATTTATGTTCATCTTTATTCATGTTTTATTAAACTACTTAATTGAGGTATGATGTGTAAAAAGCTATACATGTTAAATATATATGACCCAGTGGGTTTGGAAAGAAGTATACACCTGTGAAACCATCACTACCCCACAAGGGCATAAACATATCATTTCCTCTCCAAGTTCCCTCCTGAGGCCCTCACTGTTAGTATTTGTGTGTATGGACACTATTAGTATTTGGGTTAAGAATGCTTAACCCAAGAGCAGACATTAGGTATACAACATGTATTATGAGCAGCAGGCACTAATCTGTATAGCAGGTCTTTAGAATTTCCTCAAACTGTTGAGATTTGCTACTTCTGTGTCTAATTTTTTGAGAGTTTTATTATGAAAGGATGTTGAATTTTGTCAAGGGCTTTTCCACACATATTGAGATAATCATGATTTTTATCTTTTATTCTATTAATGTGCTGTATCACATTCATTGATTTGCACATGTTGGGCCAACCTTGCATCCTGAAAACAATTCCAGTTGGTTGTGGTGTGTGATCCTTTTAATATGTTGTAGAGTTTGGTTTGCTAGTATTTTGTTGAGGATCTTTACATCTAAAGTCATCAGCAATATTAGTCTGTAATTTTTTTTTCTTGTTGTGTCCTTGTCTGGCTGGGGTATCAGGGTGATGTTGATGCTAGCTTCCTATGACTCTGGGAAAGTTCTGTTCTTTTCAGTTTTGGGGGTATGGTTTGAGAAGGATTGGTGTTAGTTCTTGTTTGGTAGAAAGCCCTGACTGGTTAGCTCAGTTGGTTAGAGCATCATTCCAATATGCTAAGGTTGTAGGTATGATCCTTGGTCAGGACACATGCAAGAATCAGCTAATGAATGCATAAATAAATGGAACAACTAATCTATGTTTCTCTCTCTCTCTCTCTCTCTCTCTTTCTCTCTCTCTCTCTCTCTCTCTCTCTCTCTCTCTCTCTCTCTCTCTCTCTCTCTCTCTCTCTCTCTCTCTCTCTCTCTCTCTCTCTCTCTCTCTCTCTCGTCTCTGTCTCCCTAAAAATCAATCAATCAATAAAAAATTAAATGTTTGGTAGAATTTACCAGTGAAATCGTCTGGTCCTTAATTTTTTCTTTGTTGGGAGGTTTTTGATTACTGATTCAATATCTTTAGTCATTTAGATTTTCTGTTTCTTCACTACTCAGTCATGGTAGCCTGTATATTTCTAGTAATCTCTCTATTTCTTTTAGATTATTGAGTTTGTTGGCATATAGTTGTTGCTAGCAGTCTCTTACAACCCTTTGTATTTTTGTGGTATTGGTTGTAATGCATCCTTTTTCATTTGTAATTTTGAGTCTTCTCTTTTTCTTCGTTAGTGAGCTAAAGGTTTGTCAGCTTTATTTACATTTTCAGAAAACCAACTTTAGCTTCATTAATATTTTGTTATTTTTCTGGTTTCCATTTTATTTATATCTGTTCTAATCTTTAACATTTCTTTCATTCTGCTGACATTGGGCTCAGTTTGTTCTTTTTCTAGTTCTTTGAGTTGTGAAGTCAAGTTGTTTATGTGAGATCTTTCTTTCTACTTAATGCAGGCATTTGATATTCACCTTTGAATTCTCTGTACCAATTCTCTTGTAACATAGTTGATGTTGTTACTAAGTGAATAAACAGACTTAATTCAAAAAAGTTCTGTATCTGATATAAAACTGTAAGAAAGTTTAAGAGAATGCAGTTAAGCAGTGGAATGACAATAATTAAACATCTCTACAGCTGGTAGGTGTGCAGGGCAGAAGGTATGTGACCCATCACATGGGATCATGGCCAAGTAGTGTTAAAGCTATTCCTTCGGCAGATGTATATTGGACTTCAGGTGCTATGCTAAGTACTAAGTACTAAGAACTAGGAGCCTTCTCCCTGGATGGCTCACAATTTAGTGTGTTTATTTAAAAGTGGAGGAGGATGTCAGTAAGGGTGTTTACTCCAGGGATCAGGACCTGAGTCTGGGGACCCCATAGCCTCCCAGAACCCCTGGCAGGGGAAGAAGGAGAAGAGAGCCTGAGGTCTCTGCCTCTTGTTCCAGCTCCTCTGTCCTCTGTAGCACAGGTGACTCTCGCAGCATCTGGAAGGTTCTAGAGTTGACCTTGGAGGCCAGGCCTGGGTAATTAAGACAAGTTTAGCTGCTGTGCAGGAACCTGATGGACATCGGTGCAGCATGAAGTGAGCACAGACCCCATCTCAATGGGGACAGTGGAGACTTAGAGGGGTTGGAGCCGCTTGGCTCCGCAGCCTGGCACACTCTGTCTTCATGACAGGTAGGCATCCTGCTGTGGGGATATGTCCATATGGCCTTCCTACCTCCTTGCTTAAAATCATTAACGTGCGCTCCTTTTGAATTCTTCAAAATTCTTCAACATGTTTTGAAATATTCAACATGTTGGTTTTGATTAAATAGAAGAAAGATTAAGGTGAGCTACTATTTAAAGCTCCAGCCTGTATTAATATTAAGGGAAGGGACTGAAAGTGCTTGGAAATCACATGGGGCCAACAGTATGTTGTAGTTCAAAACACGATGTATTGTTACAATTGAGGTGGAATCCATCATAGGTTCTGTGAGGTAGGCACCTGTTGGGATCTGGACAGGAGCCTGGCCACTTAAATCACCGCCAAGAGATAGTGATGCACCCAGAATGTCCTGGAAGCAAGCTGTGGTGGGGACTGCTGAGCCAGCCACCCTTCTCTCAAGCTCTTTGATACTGTCCTTCAGACTGTCCCCAGACAGTGGCCAAAGTAGATAATGACTAGCCTTCAAAGTGGAGATGTTCCATTTGACACGCTTTTTCCATCAGGCGAAATCCTTATCTTTAAACCTCCCTTCTTGTGCATAAGACACATCCCCAGTCAGAAAGGCACAATCCTCACTGTGGTCCTCTGAGGGACGGAAGTGTTCCAGAGCCCACACCACATGAGGTGCAGGCATGAAGGAGATAGAAAACTGAATGGAAAGAGAAGTGGGCTTTTGGGTCAGATTCTCCATGTCCTTGTGTGACTCCCCTGAGCAAGTATTTTCCTTGGCATCAGAGGATGAAATTTGCTGTGCCTACCTAGCAGGGTCATGGTGTGAGTTGAGTTCAACACCACTGTTTAGAGAGCTGGGGTCCGAGTCACACCTCTGCTCTGGTTTTATATCTGCCACCTACTCTAAGTGTCCCTGTAAGAAAATGATTCACCTTCAGAAGGCCTCAGTTTCTTCATTTGTAAAGTAGGGATAATAGTATCTACTTATACAATGGTGTTATCAAGCTTAATGTTGCAATTTATGAGAAGAGAACAGTGTCCAGCCTAAGGCAGAACCTCGAGAAATGGTAGATATTTGCCAAGTCATTACCAGGATAGTACACTTGACCCTTGAATGGCACTGGGGCTGGGGGTGCTTACCTCCCTCAAAATCAACAATCTTGATGTGATTTTTGACTCCTCCAAAACTTAGGTCGTCCCTTGGTATATGGTTCCAGGGCGTTGGTTTCAGGACCCCCTTCAAATACCAAAATCCGTGAATGCCTGAGTTCCCTACATACACAATGCATAGAGCAATGAAGACTGTCCACCTTCCATATCTGGAGACTCCCAAAGGCAATCAAAAATAGAACAGGCATTTATTGAAAAAAAATTCATAAGTTCAAACCCACATTCTTCAAGAGTCAGCTGTGTTACCATCACTCTGACTCCTACCTTTGTTACCATCACTCAAGGACATGGGGGGGGGACACCCTTGGGAACCTGCAGAGCCCCTGTGATGGGGGCTTGTTACCAAGTAATGTCCAGGTTATCCTGACAAAGGCTGGTAATTACCCAGGACTTGCTGTGGAACAGCCACCTAGAACTCTTTGTGTCGCAAATCATAGGAACAACTGTTTTCTTTTTTAAAAATGTATTTTATTGATTGTTATTACAGTTGTCCCATTCCCCCCCTTCATTCCCCTCCACCATGCATACCCCCACCCACATCCCCCCTTTAGTTCATGTCCACGTGTCATAAATTCTTTAGCTTCTACATTTCCCACACTATTCTTGCCCTCCCCCTGTCTATTTTCTCTCTACCATCTATGCTACTTATTCTCTGTACCTTTTCCCCCTCTCTCCTCCTCCCACTCCCCTGTTGCTAATCCTCCATGTGATCGCCATTTCTGTGGTTCTGTTCTGTTCTAGTCGTTTGCTTAGATTGCTTTTGTTTTAGGTGTGGTTGTTAATAACTGTGAGTTTGCTGTCATTTTACTGTTCATATTTTTTATCTTCTTTTTCTTAGGTAAGTCCCTTTAACATTTCATACATTAAGGGCTTGGTGATGATGAACTCCTTTAACTTGACCTTATCTGAGAAGCACTTATCTGCCCTTCCATTCTAAATGAAAGCTTTGCTGGATAGAGCAATCTTGGATGTAGGTCCTTGCTTTTTATGACTTGGAATACTTCTTTCCAGCCCCTTTTTGCCTGTAAGGTCTCTTTGGAGAAATCAGCTGACACTCTGATGGGATCTCCTTTGTAAGTGACTGTCCTTTTTTCTCTAGCTGCTTCTAGATTTCTCTCCTTTATTTTAATCTTGGCTAATGTAATTCTGATGTGCCTTGGTGTGTTCCTCCTTGGGTCCAACTTCTTTGGGACTCTCTGAGCTTCCTGGACTTTCTGGAAGTCTATTTCCTTTGCCAGATTGGGGAAGTTCTCCTTTATCATTTATTCAAATAAGTTTTCCACTTGTTGCTCTTCCTCTTCCCCTTCTGGTACCCCTATAATTTGGATGTTGGAACATTTAAAGGTGTCCTGGAGGTTCCTAAGCCTCTCCTCATTTTTTGAATGCTTGTTTCTTCATTCTTTTCTGTTTAGTTGTTTCTTTCTTCCTTCTGGTCCACACAGTTGATTTGAGTCCCAGTTTTCTTCCCATCACTATTGGTTCCCTGTGCATTTCCTTCATTTCACTTAGCATAGCCTTCATTTTTTCATCCAATTTGCGAACAAAATTAACCACTTCTGTGAGCATTCTGATCACCAGTGCTTTGAACTGTGCATCTGATAGGTTGGCTATCTCTTGTTCACTTAAAAGTATTGGCTCTGGTGGTTTGATTTGTTCTTTCGTTTGAGCCATTTTTTTTCTTTTTCTTTTTTTGGTCTGGTCACACCTGTTTCATATGAGGGGCAGAGCCTTAGGTTTTGACCAGGGTGGGGCAACCCAGTCGCAGAGTTGTGACTCTGTATGTGGGGGCGGGGTCGGAGAGGGAACAATGGTGCTTGCTCCACTCTCAGATTTCAGTCCCTCTGTGAGGCTGGGAGTCTCTCCCTGCACTTTAACCCCCACAAGTGTTTTGAGTCGGTGCTTTTAGGCTTTATTTCCTGGTGCTGGGGCCCTGGGTTGCGCAGTCTGTCTTGCTGCCCGTTTTTGCCTGGCTTATCTGCGTGTGAATGTGTGACCATGGTCAGCTGCCTTGTGCTCCTCACTTGGTCTGCTCTTGCCTCCCCGCACCTGGTAACCGCTGCCTGCGCACCTGGGGTGTGCCAACTGCCACCTGCGCATTCAGGACCACTAGCCACTGCTTTTGCCTGCCTCTATCCCTCTCTGCCAGCTGCCAACTCTGCCCCTCTTACCGGTCTGGGTGAATCATTGTCAGACTTCTGTACAATTCAATTTTCTATCTGTTCTGAGTGGGTTTTTTTGGTTCTAAATTTTTGTTGTCCTTAATTTTGGTTGTGAGAGGAGGCACAGTGTGTCCACCTACGCCTCCATCTTGGCTAGAAGTGGAACAACTGTTTTCTTTCTATGAAGTGGCGTGTGAGTGCAGAAGTGGAACCTGTTTCAAGGTAAACTGATGAGGGTTCTCTCCTGGTTTCTGCTGTGATGGGTCAGTGTTGATTTTATTTGGAGCTACACACACAGGCTTAGGCACCTGTAGGTTCACTGCAGGCACATTCAGACAGGCTTTCTGTGCCTTCACGTGGCCTAGTAAAATATCTCTGGCTCCTCCCACAAGGGACCCCTCTCCACTTTTCCCTTCTGGTTTCGGCTTTCCCCATCATCAGTTTAGCTTTATTCTCCTTGCCCAAGGTGGTGATGAGTTAGAACAGCCATTCCCTCACCTCAGCCACTGTTGCCTAAGTGCTTGTAGCCCGGCCATGCCAGCCTCCCCACCCATGTCCAGTGCCCATGTGGGAGGGGCTGCCTTAGGGTCAGGGACAGCGAGTGGGGTGCAAGTCACAACCTGCTCTCATGAAGGCATGGTGGGAGTCGCCAGTGCCAGCCGCTGTGTTTGGCTTGGGGCATGGGTACAGAAAAATGTGACGTAGTTTCCGTCCTTAGGGAACTCATAGCCAAGTGACAGGAATTCTCTCCTTGACCAGAATCTGTGCAGGCTCCCCACCACTTTCCAATGAGGCCTCCACTTTGGGGTTTCTGTGCTCATCTCTGCATTGTCCAGTTTTAGCAAGAATCCTGCTGCGTTGGTGTAGCTGGACTCCCCCATTCTCCACATGTGACCAACCTCCATATCTAATTGAGTTCCTTACCCCCACCATCCCCAGGTGATTTCTGACTCCCCAGACTGCCTTCAGCAGCATCCTGCTGGCCTGCTCTATCCCAATTTCCCTCAATCCCAATGTTTCTTTAGTGATTTTCCATCCACTGACCCGACTTGCTCCTCCCTGTAAGTTCCTAGTTACCCATGCTGTGCTTGGAGTGGGGCTTGGTTCTGTCCTCATGTCTCTTTTCTCCACTTTTACTTCTGAGTAAACTCTGTTTTTATCACTTTACTGTCTGGCTCTGGTTTTTCTTAGACACTAGGTGATACGGACACTGGTGAACAGCTGATTTAATCCCAGGTAGAATTCAAATAGGTGCAAAATATGAAGGGTTTCAAAAGAGGTAATAAAGTTGATTGGCAAAGAGGCAAATGATGGCATTTGGGGAAAGTCTGGAGCCAGAAACAGGAAAAGCAGGTATTGGGGCAGGAAATAGGGGTTCTGCTCAGGGGTATCTCAAGATGCAGCCAGAGAGGTGTAGAAAGCTGATTGGGTCTCCATCATCAAGGCACAAGAGGGTCTGTGTGTGCATGCCAAGCACAGGAGCATAGGTTAGAGGGACATTTTTACCTGTTCAGATGGTAAGGGATAAACAGGACCAGCCAGGGGGCTGTTGTACTACTTACAGGAAATGGTTCAGTCTGTGTGGATTGGTGGGATTGCAGGAAATCAGAGAGGGATGGAGCAGAAGAGGAAAGGGTGGATGTGGGAGATGGAGAGACATCAGAGACTTGACCCATCTTAGCAACCCAAGAAGACACTCACCCCAACTACTTCTGTCATAATAAAAATACATCAGAATTCAATCTTCCTTAGTCAGAATTTCACCCTAGCACCTCTTGCTCCCATCTGCAAAAACACTGATAATTGACATTGGTTATCATGGCCAAGACTCAGAAAAAGCAAATAAATTAGTTTCAATAAAATTTTAGTTTTACGTGTGTTCATCTGATTTCTAATTTATTGAAATCAGGAGTTTGTGCAGGGTAGTCGAGTGAATGCTCTAAAGATTTCCAGTAGCTGAGCACACATCCCATAGCCATTCCAGTGGCCAAAGGGTTTCCTAACTCACTTTTAAAATTATAACCACAAAATCAGCACCCTGCATAATGTAAATTGTTCTGGTATATAAATAAAAATCTTCTTTCTTGTCCTCTCTTCTATAAATAAGACAGAATTCTAATTTATTTATCTTTCTTTCTTTGGATAAACTAATTTTTTTCTGGTTACAAAAGAAAATTCTAGCCCTGGCCAGTACAGCTCAGTTGGTTGGAGCACTGTCCTGTAACTGAAAGTTTGCAGGATTGATTCCAGGTCAGGGTGCATATGGGAGGCAACCAATCAGTGCTTTTCTTTCACATTGAAGTGTCTCTCTTTCTCTTCCTCTCTTCCGTCCTCTCCAAAAGCAATGAAAAAGTGTCCTCATGAGAGGGTTTTTTTTTTTTTTTTTTTTTTTTTTTTTTTTTTTTTTTTTTTTTTTTTTTTTTTTTTTTTTTTTTTTTTTTTTTTTTTTTTTTTTTTTTTTTAAGAATTCTAAATCGCTGCCTTGGAACCGAAGAATAGACCTGAGTCCACAGAGCAGAGTGAAGATTACAGAGTGAAGTTCAGCTGACCTCACACCACAAATTAAGCTGCAGTCCGCTTAACTGCCAGCAACAATAAATTAAGTGACTGTGCTTAAAAGGCGTTGGAATGGCACTGGGCAGGATACAGTTTCTATTAATGAAAAGTACCCAGTCCGTTGCTCCTGCCGCTGTCCAGTGCAAGGCAGCTGTCTCCTGCTGTCCCTGCAATTCATCATGTTCCAGTTCCCACTGCAGTATCATCAGAGAGGTGCCCCAAGGTGGTGACAGTTCATATTTCTCTGGTCATTTGATAGTGGGTGGGATTAAGGGTGATAAAGTCAAAGAAATTGCTATATGGACCTGCCCATCTAGGTGTAACATTAAGAAGTAACATTAAAACACTCTCAAGTGAGACCTGTGTGTAGTCAGAGGTGGGCTGACTTCTAAGACACATAAAGTCAGGGTGCATATTAATTTTCTTTTACTTTGAGGTCATTTTGGCTGGCATTTCCTATCCCCTAGGCCAGTAATGGTTTTACTCATGAAGTGACCCAATGCATAAGGAATAGAGAACTCAAGGTGGGGGAGCAGAGGCGAGTAAACCTCAGGAGTTGAAGGCTTCCGTGAGCTGGTTACATATGCCATACTCTATAAATGCCTCAAGCACAATGGAATCTGGCAGAAAGTTCTGGTCTCTCCCCCAGCAAATTCTCACCAGGAATAAGGGCAGAAAAGGGACCATATGGATGCACAGGCGTTAGTTCCTACCCATAAGTGTGACTCAGTGCTAAACCATCCCACATGTCACAGAAGGGGAGGTATCTCAGAGGACTCGTGGAGCCATTCCTTGAGGAGGCCTGTTATCCATACCCATCCCCTCCCCACAATGACAACGGGAACAGAATCTCCCCTTGGGTCATCAGAATGTTGGATGAGCTCAGTGAAGCCCACATGACTGAAAAGTAGGGTGCCACACCTGGATAGTATCATAGGGGCATGGATTTGGTCCCAGTATCTCCTCATTTACCATGTGAACCAGGATTGGTGGCCCATCGGCAGGCACTGGCTGACCCCACTTGACACACCCAGTTAATGGCACAAACCCCACAGAACTGACCCTGGTCTCCCAGGGGGAAGGTGGTGCTGAGGTCCAGGTGGACTGTGCCCTCTTTGGAACTTGATGTGAATTAGCATCTCCCTCCCCCAGGCACGCTGAGGGCTGAGAGCTGCTCTTTACTAGCTTATGTTTACTTTTCAGGCAAGAAATTTAGTCTTTAACATAGGATCATAAGAAAGAAACTGAAAATGCAAAAGAAAAATAGATTTATTTGCACAAATAAACTTCTCCTCAAAACTAGAATCCAGGGCATGGCAGGTTTGCAGGCTGGGGCTCCAGAGCTCTGTCCTTCTTCTGCTTGACCTCTGTGCCCATTCAAATTCAATTGTTTTCTTCCCCAAACTTCAGGTGAAGCTAGTGATGTGTGGGTGGGGTGTCACGTCTGTCTTCCCACCACTTAATGGCAGAGGTTGAGGGACCACTGTTTAAGTCTGTGGGAACATTAAGATCAGACCACAGTTCTGTCTCAGCCGGTGCTGGCCTCTGAGGTGTTCTCCCTGTGAGCCCAGCTTCTGTCTTTTCCTGCACCAGGTCCATCAGCTAGATGCTCTGGTTTCTCTCAGAATCTTAGATTCTTTTCCCCTCCCGCCCCATGCACTGTACTACAGCTTCCATAACTGGGTGGTTTTCAAAACACAGTGGCAAGAGAAAAAGAGAGGGGAAAAATAAGCAGAATTTTTCCAAATTCTTTGGAGTACAGGAACCTGTTTTCCCAGGTTCTTGCCAGAGACAGGTTTTTCATCAGCATTTTAGGAGATTACACCCCAGCATGGCTGTAGCTTCAGGATAGGAGCAGAACCAGCAAAGGAGAAGACAAAAGGGTCCCTGGCATTCCCCCACTCTGGCTCCAACAAGCCCCTTGTCCAGTCCTCTCTGAGTCATTCCCATCCTGTCCATGGAGCAGTGCTGAGACTCACTGCCTTTAGGACAAAGCTGACATCAAGGAGGGAAAACAGGCAGGTCACCACTGTGCTGGTCTCCTCGCTGATGCTTCCTTGCCAGAATTTGCAATTACCAACCTTTTCTATTCTGTCCTGAGCTCATGGTGGTCATCAGTGTGGGGATGGCTGGCCATGGACCTGCCCATCTAGGTGGCTCCAGAATGATGTGTTCTGTGTTTTTGAAGAAGAGAAATAGGAAGGAAGAAAGTTGGTTTGGACAGCAAGTAGACTTTCTTTAGAAATAAGTGGACAGTGTTTTCTCATAATCCTTTGAAGTGCTATGTTGTTGCCATGACATACTTTTATTCTTCTCTCTGGATATTCTTCTTAAAGGTGGATGGAGTTGGCCGCACAGATACAGGGGCAAGAGGATGGGTATGCTCTCCTGGCTTCTGAGAGGCATGGTGTTTGGACTGTCCTACACTTCTGAGCCTCTCTTGCCTTGCAGTTCAGGTCTGGCCAGAGGCGGGAACAGCCATGAGTGGCTCCTCCCAGGCCTTCCTGATACCACCCATCCATCCATCCTGCACGCTGTTGCTCTGTGCTCATTGCCAACTGAATGCAGAGGGTCAGCAGGCCTCCAGGGCACGTGTTGGAGAAGCCCTGAGTCCCTGAGTAACTGTGTGGAAAGAACAAGCTGTATGGCTGGCTCTCTGGCCCACATTGTGGGACACAAGGAGCATGTAGATTTCACTGAGTTCAGATGCTGAAATGTTCATTATGACAACTCAACATAATTACCCTAAAGGATAGTCTTCATTGGGCAATTTGAATCTCCCAGGCTTGACCACTGAGTGTCAGAATTTTGATGAGTCACTTTCTGTCTCTCATCTTTGTTTAACCCCCTAAAAATGGGGTGTGTTGATTTCACCCACCAGAATTAAATTTTCCTTCTCACAGCCATGCTGAAAGATAAACTGGAGCCATCTCTGGAAAGAGAGAGCTTATGAGGACAAGGTATTATTAATACCATAATTTTGAGTACCACTCTGCCAAGTACACAGAAAAATTATTAATCATCCCTTAACTTAGAGTATCTGAGTATCACTTCTGCAGTTGCAATCTGCAGATAATGAGGAAGGACACATTCCTGCTGATTAAGCTGCCTTTCCTCTGATCATTGCACATCCTTGAGTAGGATCATTCATGGGCACTGTGCCTGTGAAAGCCACCAGGACCCAGCCAAGGTGCCAAGAAGTGAATCTGCTCCCAATAGGACCCTGGCATAGCCTTCTTCGAATGGCATACCAGATCCATCTGTTCATTTGTTAGATGTGGTTGGATGCAGCGAGAGGGTCACTGTGCCGGACTGCACTGCCCACCTGGTCATTCCTGAGATGGTTAAAATGTTTGGAAACTCCTTTAAGAAACCAGGTGATAAGGTGAAGAAGCCATTCACCCTAGTGATTACATTAGAAGTGACTGAGACACATCAGCTTTATTAAAGGCACTGGAACCTTCTGTGATTGGAGGAGGAGACAAAAGCTGAGGAGGTTGGTGCTCTGGGTGGTGGCCCTCGGACCCACTGACCACCAGGTTCCCTGGGCAGTTCCTTATACCCAGCCCAAGCCCCAGCCAAACCTCCTGGGACAGAATCTCTGGGGCAAGGCAAAAAAAAATCTGGGTCCCCTGCTCCTTTTTTTACATTTTTGGATATACTTATAGATTCACATTGTTTGTATGAAATAATGCAGAGAGGGTTATACTCTCTGACTTAGTTTCTCTGACTTAGTTTCCCTCAATAATAACAAAAAAATCTCACAACCAGGATATCAACATTGGCATGAACCAACGATGTTTGGCAAATTTCCTGGTTCTCTGAGTGCCCATTTGTGCATCAGTATTTAGTTCTCTGCTCTTTTGTCACATGCATTCACTGTGTAGTCTGGATAGAGAACAACTTCACTGATACTCCAGCACCCAGGACAGTGCCAGGCACATGTAAGAACTCCAGAAGTCTGTTGCGTGAGCTGTTCAACTCCCCCTGAAGAGGCCTATAGTACTTCAGTGCAAATCAGAGAAGTGATAAGGAAACACTTGTCAAAATATTTGAGACAATGCAGACATTAAATCAGGCCCAGAGCTTTGAAAGTGAGATGCAGTAAGCAGGGTAAAATGTTATTCTCCCCTGAGAGTGTCTGCATGTGGAATGTGAAACACATACAGGTGTGTCTGAATATCTTTTTAAAGATACTCAGATCATTTCCGGTGTCCACCTACAGCTTTAAGTGGGCTTCTATTGTTGAGTAGCTCTGAAGCATAGGGACAGTTGCTAGAAGTGTTCTCACAGTACAGGGACATGATAGACACTATAGGATTTAGTCTCTGGTTGCTGCCTTCTGGGTTACCTGTGAGAGGCACTTGCAATCACGCCGGCTTCATGTTGCTTTGTGCAAAGGATGAAACATCAGGGTCCAAGGTGCCAGAGGTCCGATGCCTTGGAGCTGGGACATATGCAGGTGGCTGGTGTGCAGCCAGTTACACAGGAGCACACTACACGTGGGCCCAGGAGAGATGTTTCTGGGGCAGGGGGTGCCCACAGACTTGGTAATGAAATCCAAGAGGGTGGGATATGGGGGCCACAAAAGGTGGAGAATGAAGGAAGAAGACCACTAGCCACTCCAAAGTGAGACAAGAAGTTATGGTCCAGCTACAGGGCTGCTAGTCCAACCAGAGGCAGCATGAGAGCACACCCACCACAGAGGAAACAGAGTGGGTCTGAGCACGGTCTGCGCATGTGACAAGAGTTGAAATTTCTGCTCTCACAACAGGGAAAGGCAATTAGAAACCCTAGGGGAACACTCCATAATAACTGCATGGCCCAATCTGGTTCAGGGAAAATAAGGGTTGGTTTGAATACTTGGTAAAGTGTAAGAAAGAAAAACTCCTGGGTTTGGCACTAGGATCTCTCCTGTGAATAGAAAAAGTCCAACCCAGAGGCAGGTCAGGCACTTGGTCCCCTGATGCAGAGGTGTGGGTGTGATGAGCTTCAGGAGGTAGGTCAGCCAGGGAGCTTCAGGAGGTCAGGTCAGCCACCTGGGTGGTCATTCATGTGACCAGGTGTCACAACCCATGCGGGAACCTTGCAGGGGTCCTCCGGGCGGTGGCTGAAATGGGATGACTGGGGATGGCTGTGGAACTCACAGGGCCAGGGAGGCAGAGCCTTGCATCTGGGGTCCCATATGGCTGCTCAAAAACCTGTTTACCTTCACAAGCAGGTACACAGGAAACAAATGATTGTGTTTGTGCCACTCTTCATTTTGGGATGTGTCTGTTACAGTGATTAGCTATGCTAACTCGGATTAATTGGTTTTCAACTTTCTAAACTCTATATGCAAAGCACCAGAGACTGTAAGGACTGTCAACCTTAACAAGGTGAATTGTCTGTCATTGGCAGCAGAGAGGTTGGGGAGAGGAAGGTGACCATGTGGCCATCTTCATGTGCATGGTGGAGCATCAAGGGAACCTTCCTCATGAGGGGAAAGTGCTACAAATTGATGGTTGTTGCAGACACACCTGTAAATATGATAGACTCTGATGTGACTGTACTGGGAGCTGGGGTGATCCACGTCCCTACCTGTCATCAGGAGAAGCACTGAGGCTGATCGAGGTGTGTTAAGTTAATCAAAAGGTGTTGAGGTGACCCCTGGAGATACGACCTCAGAGCCAACTGAAGGGGTTCCTCGGAGAAGCAGGATTGGAGGTGGGGAGGTGGATGAGTGGGCTCCTCCCCTCCTCTCTTCTTGCTCCCTTCCCCTTTCCTCCCCTCCTTCATCCCTTTCTCCTATCATCCATCTCTTTCCTTCCCTCCATCTCTCTCCCTGTCTAATCAGCCCTCTGCACTATTTTTGTATGTTAAACATGTGCATTTATTACTTTCCTCAGGGTGAAAGGTCAGGCTCCACCCTCCACTTTTGACCCTTCTAGAGAAAGATATTTAACCCTCAATTTCTGCATCTGTCCATTGGGGTAATAACTGATTACAACATAGACTGAAGTTTAAATGAAGTCAATTCATGGAAAGCCCATACGACGACACCGGACACATGGTAAATGTCAGCAAGTATTCTGTCTTTCTTGCTACTGTCACTTATGTGTCAATCTGCCTTTGCTACAGTGACACTGCATGTGCCTTGTGCTGTGTTGGAAACGTGGTCCTACATCCGAGTCTACAGCACTGACCTATTCTAGTAAATTCACATGAAAGGAGATAGATAGGGAGTCTGCTAGAGCAGCCTCGACACTCGGGCATGTCCCCCCCAAGGAGGGAACCAGGCTGCATCACCTCCCATCAGCCAGTGGCAGGATTGGGGCTGCTTTCTCTCCTCTCATCAAAGATGCATTTCACGTGACAGAAAGGAAAAAAAGAAAATTATCCATAAAGGAGAGGTTGGGATGTGAAGATTCTACAGAGTTCAACATTTCCTTAAGATCTCTTAATGATCCTATGAAATGTGGGTTTCACGACTTTCTGTCCCTCTTTTTTTATTTTGAAACTGTCGTGCTGCTCATCATCTGACATAGTGGCCTGCCAGTCTGGGGGAGGGGCACATAAGTGTGCTGTGGTTGAGCTGGAACGGCTGCACCAGGAAGGGGTTTAAGGAAACCCAAGCAAACTTTGATAATATTTCAGAAGCAGGAGATCTTGATATCGGCCAAATCTGAGGAGTGAGCAGGACACATCCTGTAGGACCAACAACGGGTGCAGGGATGCCAGGTGCAGCAGTGACAGGCATCGACCCCAGCCCCTCACAACAGATGGGTGTGTAAATGGATGTGACTGTGTGTGACTGTGAACATGTGAATGTCGGTGTGTGTAAATGATTGTCAATGGGTGTGTATGAATGTGAGTGTGTGTGTCTATGTGCATGCCCCGGGAAGAGAGTTTTTTCATTGTAACCTCAAGGCCTTAAACTTAGACCTTTGGTCTTACCTTTGGATGAAGTTAAAGACACGGACAGCCTTGATCAATGGTGCCATCTGCTTCTAATGTGTGTCCTGCAGTGGACATGCACCAACACAGCCCTAGGAGTTATTACTTTAGAAAGTAAATTCTACAATTTTCTTTTGGCAGCACGATTACATGGAATCAGTTGTTTGGGGTTAAAATGTTTATTAATGTAAACGTTTAAAATAAACCACCATTTTGAGCGCTGTTTGGCACTTCTCAGTTGGCTCATTCATGGGCAACTCTGGCACTGCTGGCAGGTGGGGTCGCCATGCAGGGTACCCATCCGTCAGCTGCAGGTGGCTGTGCATCAGGTGGGCCTGCCCAACTGTCCTCAAATGTGTGAGAAGGTAGCAGCTGGCCTGATGTGCAACTTTCTGCACCTGCACACAATGGTGACTCCCCATACCGGCATCATTTGGTTTTCTTAATGTACCTGTAAGGTAGAAAGAAGAGAACCCAGGTTTGTCCAAGACTGCTCAACGGGCCTCAGTCCCCAAGCTCTTCTCATTGCTGCGTGTCCAGAGGCCTCATGAAAGTAGGAGTTCAGGTAGCGTCAGTACAACTCACGCCAGTTCTGTTTGTAAGGCCTGGCCTGCTTTTTCTTTTATGGATATTTTTATCACAGTAAAATATGCATAATGAAATTTACCATTTCAACTATTTTTCAATGCACAGTTCAGTGGTGTTAACCACATTTATATTGTTGTGTGGCCGACACCACCGTGATCTCCATCACTGCTTCCATATTCTCCAGCTGACACTTTATCCCCACTAAACAGCTCCTTGTGCCCCTGTCCCATCCCTTGTGACCTCCCTCTTACCTGTATCTATGACATGAAGACTCTAGGGATCTCCTATGAGTGGAATCACACAGTATTTGTCTTTTTGCGATGGGCTTATTTCACTGAGCATAGTGTCTTCAAGGTCCATCAAGGTGGTAGCATGTATCACAATGTCCTTCCTTTTTTTAAAAAATGGAATTTATTGGGATGACTTTGGTTAATACAATTATACAGGTTTCAGGTGTACAATTCTGTAACACATCCTCTGTATACTGTATTGTGTGTCCATCACCCCAAGTCATGTCTCCTTCCATCACCATTAATCCCCCCTTTACCCTCTTCTACCTTCCCCCCCTTTCCTTCTGGGAAGGAAATCACCATGCTGTAGTCTGCATCTACGAGATTTTTTCTTTGCTTAATTCCTTCACTTTTCACCTAGCCCCTCAACCCCCCTCCCTTCTGACATCTGTCAGTCTGTTTTCTCTATCTATAAGTGTATATCTACATTGTTTATAGTTTTGTTCTTTAGATGCCACATAAAAATGAAATCGTATGGTTACTTGTCTTCCTCTGACTGGCTTATTTTACTTATACAATACTCACCAGGTTCATCCATGCTGCCACAAAGGGTAAGATTTCCTTCTTTTTATGGCCGAGTAGTATTCTATTGTGTAAATGCATCACTGCCGTTTCATTGCTCATCTAATAATGGGCACTTGGGCTGCCTCCAAATCTTAGCTATTGTACAATAAATAACACTGCAGTGAACATAGGGAAGCATATATCCTTTCAAAGGAGTGTTTTATACCTTATTAGCATCTTTATTTGTAAGAATTGTTTTTTGACTCCCTCAGACAAATGTCTACAGAGAAAAATCGAGCCCTTGTGAGTGCAGGTATGATCCAGTAGGATCAGCACATTTGCCATTCTCTATAGAATTTTTCCTAGTAACTATCACATTTTTATTATTTGATTTAGAAACTACGCCCCCTTCTACCTCTACCCTGAACTACTACAAGGATACAGAATGGAAAGCAGGACCTGGAAGGAACACAGACGAGGTTCAGGTTCTCTTGTTTTACTCTTCTGGCTGTGGAGACAAAAGCTGTGTTGCTGGATTTTTCACTGTCCTCACTTTATTCCTGTCATGTACACATTTGCTCAAATCCAACAGAAAATGAACACACTACCCCTAACTGATGGCTGTCTTTCATTCTGTGTCCCCACTCTTGGTGAAAAAGTTGGTGAACTTAACATCTCACATCACAAGAATGGGACATTACAAACCTTAAGGAAGTGAGTGCTAACTACAGAAAGAGCAGTGCCAGTGCTTGCTATTATTATGTGCCTGGCAACATTCAAAGAACTGTGTACAAATGAACTCTTTCAATACTAAAGATAAGTTACAACTATTATCTCCATTTTACAGGTGAGCAAATGAGGCACAGAGAGGTAAAGTACAGTGATGGGGTAGTTACATGGCTAACAAGTGGCAGAACAAGAAATATGATCCCAGGTAATCTAGCTTCCCAGCCTTTACTTCCCTATACTGCCTTGTGATACTGCCTTTTACAGGGAAAAGCTAGAACTCAACTTTTATGTTTAGTAAAAATATATAATCATTTGTGGACCCCAGAGGGTTGTTAGAGTGGGTTTATTTACTCATCTGGGGAACTGCACCTCTCAGGAAAACATGATTTTTTAAAAAGTCTTAAGAAAAACACACGTTTTAATAAGACATATTAAAATTTAAGTCTTTTAATCACTGGGTATGATGCATCTTGTGAGGTTTCGATATCAGTACTATGAAATTCACAGTTAATTCCTGCGCTTAAAATCCTCCACACACTCGGTGCTAAGGTAGCAGAGTGTATGAAGACCACATCAGGCCAATGAGAAAGCTTTCAGGAGCCAAAACACCGGCACCACAACCACTCCTGAAAGACAAAGCGCTGCTGGATTTTGTCTCCTGAGCACTGTACCTGCCAAGCGCCACCCCCCCCCACCCCCCGCCTCCACCCCCGCCCCCGCTCCCGCTCCTGGACCTAGAAGAGGTCAACATTCGGGCAAGGCTCTTCTCTAGGCTTTGTTCTTACAAACAAGAGCAGAACAGTAAAAACCTGTTGAGCAGCAATAGGGGCTGACAACTCCTGAGCTGTTATATGTGGTCTTTATTATATTGAGGTATGATCCCTCTATTCCCACTTTGCTGAGAGTTGTTATCATAAATGGGTGCTAGATTTTATCTAATGCTTTTTCTGCATCTATTGATCTGACCATATAATTTTTGTCTTTCATTTTGTTTATGTGATGTATCACATTTATTGATTTGCAGATACTGTACCAATCTTCAATCCCTGGAATACATTGCACTTGATCAAGATGTATGATATTTTTAATATATTGCTGGATCTGGTTTGCTAACATTTTGTTGAAGATTTTAGCATCTATGTTATCAGGGATATTGGTCTAAAAATTTCTTTCTTTGTATTGTCTTTATCTGGTTTTGGAAAGAGGATAAAGCTGACTTTGTAAAAAGAGCTTGAAAGTCTTTCCTTCTTTGAATTTTATGGAATAGTTTGAAGAGGCTAGGTGTTCTTCTTTGAATGTTTGGTGAAATTTGCCTGTAAAGCTTTCTGGTACAGGACTTTGTTTGCTGGGAGTTTTTTTGATTACTGCTTCAATTTCATTATTTGTTATTGCTCAAGTTTTCTGATTCTTCCTGACTCAGTTTTGGTCAGTTATATGTTTCTAGAAATTTGTCTGTTTGTCTCAGGTTTTCCAATTTATTGGTATTTAATTGTTCATAGTATCTTTTTTACAATCTTTTGTATTTCTGTAATGCTGCCAAAGTAGCAGGATATGAAATTAATATCCAGAAATCTGTGGCACTTTTATACATCAACAATGAACTCTCAGAAAGAGGAATTAAGAAAAACAATCCCACTTACTATTGCAATAACCAAAAATAAGGTACCTAGGAATAAGCTTAACCAAGGAGGTAAAAGACCTATACTTGGAAAACTGTAGGACACTGAATAAAAAAAGAGAGGGAGATACAAACAAGTGGAAGTATATACTGTGTTCTTGGATTGGAAGAATTAACATCATTAAAATGTCCATACTACCCAAAGCAATCTATTCAATGCAGTTCCTATGAAAATTCCAATGATGTATTTCACAGATCTAGAACAAATATTCTAAAAATTTATATGGAACCAAAAAGACCTCGAATAGTCTTAGCACTCTTTTTTTTTTTTTCTCACCTGAAATGGCAGTTTTTCAAAGAAGGCTTTTAGTATTGACAAATTTCAGTTAGATGCTTTCCCCAACTGTTTTATTTAAGTTTTTCTACTTGATTTCTTCATTCTTATCTGTAATTATCACTCTATTCAATTTAACTTTGTTTATTTTCTATTTCTCCACACTCTATTATGAGCATCACAAAAACAGGCTTCACTGGGTCTTGTTTTACTGCTGAACACCCAGTTCCTTTAACAGTGTCTGATAATGGACACACATTCAATATTTTCTGAGTGAATGAATGGATAGATGCTGCCAGAAAGGCAGATTTGGCTTTTAGCTTATTTATATTTTAATTAGGGGAAGTCACAAGTATGCTGAAGCCAAATTGCACTACCCAAGACATTTGTATTCTTTTTGACTTCATTAAAGCCCAAATTTCGGCATAAGCAACAGAATAGCATAGCTCTATTGTCCAGTTGTTCGCGTGTTCTGCGCTATTTCACCTACAACACATGACAAAAAATAGTATGCTACTGGACTCGTTTCATACATTCATTCCCATTTATTCCATCATTATATAATTATGCACTTCAATAGCCTAGTCTACAACAAGTGTGTTTGTGTGTGACCTTCCAGACATGCTCAGTGTATACACGGGAGCATGATATCATCATCTAGAAGAAGGTTTTATTTGCTAGAAGGGGCTAATAAGATAGTTCTTCAATTACATTTAGATTTGTATCTGTTTTCTTTTTTAAAAAATTTATTTTAATTGTTGTTCTTGTAGTTTTCTGTCTTTTGCTCCCATTCCAGCCCACCACCCCAGCCCTCCCCACCCCCCTCCCATTTCCACCCCCGCTAGTTTTTGTCCATGTGACCTTTATACTTGTTGCTCCAAACCCTTCCCCTTTCCCCCTGAAATTCCCTCCCCTCTCCCCTCTGGTGACTATCAACCCCTTCTCAGTTTCAGTGTCTTTGGTTATATTGTGCTTGTTTGTTTGTTTTTTTGATTAGGTTCCTGTTAAAGGTGAGATCATATGGTATTTGTGCTTCACTGCCTGGCTTATTTCACTTAGCATAATGCTCTCCAGTTCCATCCATGCTGTTGCGAAGGGTAGGAGCTCCTTCTTTCTTTCTGCTGCATAGAATTCCATCGTGTAAATGTACCAAAGTTTCTTGATCCATTCATTTACTGATGGGCATCTAGGTTGCTTCCAACACTTGGCTATTGTAAATTGTGCTGTTATGAACATTGGGGTGCATAGATTCTTTTGGATTGGTGTTTCAGGGTTCTTAGGATATAATCCTAGCAGTGGAATTGATGGGTCAAAAGGTAGATCCATTTTTAGTTTTCTTAGAAAGTTCCATACTGTTTTCCATTAGTGGTTGTACCAGTCTGCAATCCCACCAACAGTGCACTAGGGTCCCCTTTTCTCCACAACCTCTCCAACACTTGTTATTTGTTGCTTTGTTTATGATGGCCATTCTGACAGGTGTGAAGTGGTATCTCATTGTGGTTTTAATTTGCATCTCTCTGATAGCAAGCGATATTGAGCATCTTTTCATGTGTCTCTGGATCCTCTGTATGTCCTCCTTGGAGAAGTGTCTGTTCATGTCCTTTGTCCATTTTTTAATTGGGTTGCTTGTCTTCTTAGAGTGGAGTCATGTAAGTTCTTTATATATTTTGGAGATTAAACCCTTGTCTGAGGTATCATTGGCAAATATATTTTCCCATACAGTTGGTTCTCTTTTTATTTTAATACTGTTTTCTTTAGCCATGCAGAAGCTTTTTATTTTGTCTTAGCACTCTTGAGAAAGAAGAACAAAGTTGGAGGAAGCACAATACCAGATACCAATCTATACTACAAAGCTATTGTAATTAAAACAGCCTGGTACTGACACAAGAATGGGCATAAGGATCAATGCCACAGAATAAACAGCTCAAAAATAAGCCCATGCCTTTTTGGTCAATTAATATTTGATAAAGGTGAGCATAGAATGGAGTAAAAAGTCTCTTCAATAAATGGTGTTAGGAAAATTCGATAGGTACATTAAAAAAACTGCAACTAGATCACCAACTTATACCATACAAAGAATTAAACTCAAAATGGATAGAAGATATAAATGTTAAGTCATGAAACTATAAAAAATCTAGAAGAAAACATAGGCAGTAAAATCTCAGACATATTGCATAGCAATATTTTTGCTGATATGTCTCCTAGAGCATGGGAAACACAGGAAAAATAAACAAATGGAACTACATCAAGCCAAAAGCTTCTGGACAGCAAAAGAAACCATAAACAAAATAAAAAGGAAACTCACCATATGGGAAAACATATTTGCCAATAATACCTCTGATATGTGGTTAATCTCCAAAATATAAAAGAAGTTATACAACTCAACACCAGGAAGACAAACAATCCAATAAAAAATAGAGAAAGGACCTGAATAGATACTTCTCCAAAGAGGACATACAGATGGCCAATAGCCATAGGAAAAAATGCTCAACATCACTAATCATCAGAGAGATTCAAATTAAAACTACAATGGGTTATCACCTCACACCTGCCAGAATGACTACCATCAATAAATCAACAAACAACAGTGCTGGTGTGGATTTGCAGAAAAGGGAACCCCAGTACATTGTTGGTGGGAAAGCAGATTGGTGTGACTACTGTTGAAAACAGTATGGAGTTTCCTCAAAATATTAAAAATGGCACTGTCTTTTAACCCAGTGATTGACTTCTGGATATATTTCCTAAGAATCCCGAAACACCAGCCAGAAAGAATCTATATATCCCTATGTTCATAGCAGTGTGACTTACAATAGTCAAGATCTGAAAACAGCTCAAGTGCTTATCAGTAAATGAGTGGATAAAAAAGCTGTGGTACATTTACACAATGGAACTGTGCAGCTATAAAAAAGAAGGAACTCTTACTCTTTGCAATAGCATGGATGGACCTACAGATTACTATGCTAAGCAAAATAAGCCAGTCAGGGAAAGACAAATACCATAAGATGTCACTAATATGTGGAATCTAATGAACAAAATAAACTAACATACAAAATAGAACCAGAGGCATAGATACATGGAACAGACTGAGAAATGTTAGTGGGGAGGGAATAGGGGAGATAGATAAAAGAAGATGAACAAATTAGCTAAAGAACACAAAGGACTGTCCAGAAAGTAGCCAGCCATGTTAATATGAAAAAGAGACATTTATTGAAGATCCAAGATACAAGAAACATTGTACATAGGATGATGACACCTCAGTCCCCTTCAGAGTAAGCACTTTGAGACTTCACACAGTTCTCCCAGTGTCTCTTCCACTGTTCAAAACACTCTGCAAAATCCTTTGTCAGAATCGCCATCAGCTGCCCCGTCATATTTTCCCATATCTTATCAACAATCTGAAATCTTTCCTTTCAAAGATGATTTTAGTTTTGGGAAAAGCCAGAAGTTGCAGGGCACCAAATCTGGGCTTTGGGGGCCTGAGTGCCCTGAGTGACTGGATGTTTGCCAAAAAACTGCATGAGACATGATGCATGATTTGGCATGTTGTTGTGATGAGGCTGCCAATCATCAGTTGTTCATGGCTGCAACCATTTTCATTGTATTGCATCTCTCAACTTATGTAGAACATTGAGGTAGTACTCCTTATTAATTATTTGGCCTGGACATGTGTATTCATGATGGACAACACCATCTCAACCAAAAAACGAAGTTAACGTGGTCTTGATCTTGCTGTGATTTTTCCACACCTTCAGGCATGGAGAACGAGGCAACTTCCATTGGGACGACTGGGCCTTCACTTCCAGATCATAGCCATAGACCCACAATTCATCTCTGGTTATGACCTTCTTGAGGAAATCTAGTTCATTGGTAGTTGTGTGAATCAAGTCATTAGCAACTCTAGCACAATGTTCCTTTTGCTCTGGTAGTAGAAGGTGTGGAACGAATTTGCCATGACACGTTTCAGGCAAAGATCCTGCATTAAAATCACAGACAAAAGGTTTTGAATCCCCAGATCAGCTTCTAGTTCTTGTACTGTCAGTTGCCAGTCTTGGTTGACTGCAGCCTGTACACATGCAACATTCTCAGGTGTTCTGCTTGTTGCAGGTCTTCCAGACTGTGGATCACTTTCAACAGATTCTCCACTATCTTTAAAATGTTTGTGCCACACTTTTATTTGCACTACATTCATTGCATTGTCCCCAAAAGCCTTCTGAATTAGCCAAATACTTTCTGTGGAAGAATGTTCAAGTTTAACACAAAATTTAGTGCAGATTCATTGCTTTAGTTGCCCAGTCATTTTGAATGCTATGGTCACACAGTATACCTGCTCACTCAATATCATCTACCGCCCCCACTGACTAGTACAATGAAGTCATCACTGTTCATGCATGCACACTCCAGTCCACTCTCCCTGGCTGCCAGGTTATGTGATGGTGCCCAAACCATTCTCAACAACGGCTGGACTTTTTCCAGACAGACCCCATATATACATAGGCCATGGACACAGATAATAGTGTGGTGAAAGCCAGGGGAATGGGAGGTGGGGGGTTGGGTGGAGGTGGGCAAAGGGGAAGAAAATGGGGGATATCTGTAATGGTATCAATAAAAAACTAAAAAAAATACAAATAGTTCTCATCCATAGTAATGCAAATTAATTGTTTTGTGAGATCTATTTAATTACTACCCTAGAGAGAGATCTTGTAAATTTTACCATTTTTGACTGCATTTCTTGTGAACTGGTATAATATATTTTCCAGTTCCCTCATTGATTTAATGAGTTAAATAAAATCTTTTTTATATGTTTATATGTATGCATAAAAATCATGATTTTACCTTTTTGATAAACGATCTCTAAACAATATTACTAACTCCCCTATACAACCTCACTGTGAATAAGCAACTTCAGAGAGTTCCATTTGCTGAAACATCATTTCATTTCAAATGTTTTAGATTCCAGCAACTAATTAACAATGAATTCATTTGGCAAGGGAAGCCCATAGTGAAACTTGCGTTGTAGATGATAATGCACCACTTGGAGGTCAATAGAGGTTGTAATCTGGTGTAGGCAGAGAGGTCCCAAGCCGCACCCCACAAAATCCTAGCTTGGGGGCTGGGAAAAGCAGCAGCACAGGGATTGAGAGTTATTTTGTACATCAATAACAGCAGGCTAGCTTCATAGCCTGTGAGGAGCCAGGGAGATGGGAATGACTTTGACCTGTGATGTAGCTGGGAGGCAGCTCCCTCGGGTTACAGTACCTGTGTGAGAGCTTGGAGATGGTTGGTTCCACGATATGGGCCAAGCCTGCGTGGTGTAACTACAGCAGCAAAGAAAGGCAGAGAATATGGGAGTGCCAGCAGGTGTAGCCGATGGTAAAAGGAGTCAGAAATGGGATTATGGAAGAGGTTCCAGGCTGGGATTTAAACAAAAAGGCGGCCTGCCATGTGCAGCAAGACCATGAGGGACAACATGAGACCATGTGGGAGGAAAAGGGGTGAAAAGACTTGAGAAGGAGCCACGTGGTTTTGAATTAAGAACTGGAGATCCAGGCGACACAAGTGATGGTGTTGGGAGCGGTGGGAGACTTGCTCAGCTGAGTATGAACTACTGGAAGGAACTGGGGAGAAGTGAGCTGTGAACTTCTATTTTTTTCCTTCAGGAGGACACTACTGACAGGCATGGTCTGAAACTGGCCTGACAGAGCAAAGGAGGGAGGGCAGGACTGTGTGCTTGTGGGTGTATCTTTGTTTCTAAAGGGAGTGAGATTTAACAGTAGAATTCTACCATTTTTCTAAACCTGTACAACTTTTAATTAAATAGTTCCTTTCCTTTTTACCAAACTCTGGCATCGAGAGCCACAATTCCTACCAGTGGCGGGCACAGAAGAACCATGGTACAAAAAGACTTCAGGGTGGGATGTGTTTCTGTTACAAGGGAACAAGATAAGGGCAACTGCTATCATCTGGTCTTGGGGAGAGCCAAAACTGGGCCAGCTAGTAAGTCAAGGCGAAGGGTCAGCTCTAAGAACATTCCAAAGATGGTATCAACAGCATATATCCAACCCCAATAATCTTACAGAAGTGAGTAAACCAAATCCAAGTCACAAAGTGCTACAGGAAAACATAGCCTTCAATGGAGCAAAGGATACGTCCCATAGAGAGCAACTAGGTACATGACAATTTAGTACATGAATATGCTCAAGTGTGTGGATTTGAATTAGTTATCCCACATGAAAACTACCCAGGACCAGAATCTTCTCCTTCCTCTAGCCACATTTATGGTGACTATATCAACTGCCTGACACTGCTGGGCACTAAAAAAAAAAAAAAAAAAAAAAAAAAAAAAAAAAAAAAAAAAAAAAAAAAAAAAAAAAAAAAAAAAAAAAAAAAAAAAGAAAGAAAAAAGAAAAAAGAAAGAAAGAAAACAACAACAAATCTGGCAAATGAAATGAATAAATCTGTATTAGAGAGCAGAAAATACAAAATTCAAGTAGTGTTGGCATCTCAGGAAAGAATGTTGGTAGGGAAAGTGGGTGCTACTGAGATTGGGTGAGGTGCCCCCTAAAGGCCAGTGAAAATCTCCCAGGATCACCTAGTTACTTCATGGAATAATGTGGCTGGAATCCAGTGTTTTGGAGGCTCTAGCCAGAGGTGGGGGCTTGCAGATTTTTATTTAAACTAATCATAATTATGAAACAAAGGTCAGGGAGACGTGCATAACCAAATACTAATGTAAATTGTTTAAGAGGAAAACTAAGATATGGGGCTTTTTTAATTGTACTGATTTCATTTACCGTCCATTAGCTAGTCACTTGATTCAGACATTTTGAAATCTCGGCTTATTGTCCCAATTTTGCAGGTGAAACACTGAATCCCAAAAGCAGAGCCAGATTACACATTTTACATTAACTTTGAATTCCCATAGAAAATCCTATTGCTAACCAGGCTTGGAACAAGTTATACCAGGACAAGGAAGCGGTGGAACTGGTGGAAGGATACGGGAACAGGACACTCAGTTTGGGTTCTGGAAGATCCTTGACCATTCCTTCTACAGAACATGCTGAGCCAGTTTGCCTCACAGTGGTCCCTCCCACTTAACCAGGGTGTTTTGGGGGATCAAACATCTATGCAAAATAACTTTGTAAACTAACGCATTAAAAGGAACTATCATTAGAAAATGATACCATTTTCTAAGCAGAAAAGAAATGCAAAAAGCCAATAAAGCCAAAGAAACTCCACCTAAGGACAGACATACTTCACTTGGGTTCCAAAGGTTCCGCTTGGACTCTGTCTCCCCTTCCTTCTTGGCGGGTGCGCGCCAAACTAAAACCTACTTGGAGTGAATTTCAAGGCAATTTACAAGCCAGCTTTCCATCGGCTTCCCAGAAATGTGAGAATACCTTCTAGGCAACTTAGAACTCATCAGTTTCCATTAGTTAAGGAAACCTGAGGCAAGTCCCTTCCAGTCCCACTCAATGTCAGAGACCACCAAGCTTCACTTTGCAAATCTGTTGTCGTGCCAGACAGTAGTCTTTAGAAAGCTCGCTCCCAGTAGATCACACATCACAACGGCCTTTAAGGAGCAGGGAAGTAAACCCGGAGAAAATGCACACCCTCTCCCTCTCAAGCAGCTCAAGCCCTTCTAGGTAATAGGGCGCCCTGACTGAGCTCAATACGAGCCTATTGCACAGCCCAGAGCCTCTCACCTTAACACGATTCTCCGCCGCCGATAGGCTGCAAGCTTCTTGGCCTCCTCGGCCTTGGACATCAGGTAGGGTGCCGGGAAGACGCGGTTGGCTTCCAAGCCACCGGTCCCTGTTCGATCCCGGTAGCCCGGGAGGCCGCGCCCCCGACCGGCAGAGAAGTGAGGCCAGAACCCGATCATACAAGGTACGGAAGAACAGAGGGCGCTGCATACTGGTGCTCGGGTCCAGTCTCGGCAAAGATCCTAACCCGGGTTCTTTCTGGAGTCTGGTCGTGAGGCACACAGCCCGCCCAGTCGCGGGCCTGAAGGGGAAATGTAGTTCTGCGGCTTCCGCAGCCGGAAGCCGCGCCCCAGCCTGGACTACCAGACTCACAGTGCCCTGCGACGGACGTAGTAATCGTGGGCAACGGACTACGCGTCTTGTCCAAAGCGTGTGGAGTAACGCGATTTGGATGGATCCTAGTTTTTTCTGTCTTCCACGCTGCGGAGGACGAGGTGTTAGGCCTGACCCTGTTGTTTTTTTGCCAGTAGTAGGAATGCGGCAGTGGACGAGTCTGGACCTTAGGGTAGGGCAGTCGCTCTGGTGGAGACACATCCATGTGGGAGTGACTTCATATTTTATGAATGCCTTTAACTTTTATCCCAGATGTCTTTGAAATAAATGAGCTTGTCCCAAACCACACCGTCCACTAAGGAGAGAAGTCGCCATCTGTTCTTCTTAATTTTACTCAACTGCTTAGACTGGCAGCCATCAGCAATGGAAGGGGCCCCAAATGCCAGCATCCCACGAAATTTAACACAAATTCTTTCCCATTATTTTCCTTCTATTTAAAGAAGTCTGCCCTCCTTCGCCCTCATTGAGAAAACATCTCTCTCTTCTCCATCTGTTTCAGCCTAAGCAGATTTCCAGCCAGTTGCCTCAAATATTCACTCAATAAATATTTATGGAGAATTTACTATCTGCTGAGTGCTGCCCTAGTTACCAGGAATATAACGATGGACTACACAGGCAAACACCTGTCGTTCTGAAGCTCACATGGAAGTCCAGGTTTCTGTCTCCATTGCCAAGGCCAGGGCATCTTCCAGTGGAAATGATTCCATTCCTTCAGTACCTCAAAGGTGGACGATCTAGTTAAAAGAATATTCTCCAAAAAAGGTACAGTTTGACTCACCTACAGGTTAAAAGTGAACATGCTAATTATTTCATTTAATTCATTAATGAGGAGACGGGTGAGGTGTTACAACCAGTTTAAAAGAGAAATCAGAATAATCAAACTTACATGGAGAAAAGAAGTGTTGAAACGAATGTGCCAATGGAGACAAAGCAAAACTTGTTCTATGGTGGAAGAGGGAAGTCAGTTGAATCTCTGCCAGCATTGCTGTGGGTTAGCTATAATTTACAGACCTGCAAAATAACTTTTATAAAATGAGACTCAAAACCTGGAAGGGATCCTCTACAGTAGACAGTGCACAGTTTTCCACTGTAGCACAAAATTTTCCCCACACTGCCAATGTCAAGGCTTCTGTTTATTCTCTCTCTCCAAAGCTACAGGGAACTGTCACAGTTTCTCAGACTCAGCACTTTTGAGCCAAGTAATTCTTTACTGTAAGGACTGCAGCAGCCCTGGCCTTCACCCACTAGATGCCAGTAGCAACTTCAAATCCTGCACTGATGATGACCAATGGTATCTCCAGACATTGCCTAATGTCCCCTAGGGGGCAAAGCCATCCCAGGTTGAGAAACCGCTGTGTTAGCGGTAGAGGTTCATATAAAACCGCAGCACCAACCCCAACCCCACAAACTAGAATACACAAGCAATCCTAGAACAATTATTTTCTGTTCTCCATCTGCAAAATTTTCTATTTAAACACCAATTTTATGAGAAATTTTTATTTTTGTATTGTTCAAGTACAGTTGTCTCCACTTTCACTCCAGGCCCCCCTGCCCCACCCATCCCCACCTCCCACCCTACAACCTACCCCCTTTGGCTTGTTCCATGTGTCTTTTATACATGTTATTCGATGGACCGTCCCCTATTTTCCCCGATTATCCCTCTCTTCCCTCCCTCTGGTTACTGTCAGTTTGTTCTTTATTTCAATGTTTCTGCTTATATTTTGCTTGCATGTTTGTTTTGTTAATTAGGTTCCACTTACAGGTGAGATCATACGGTATTTGTCTTTCACCACCTGGCTTATTTCACTTAGCATAACATTTTCCAGTTCCATCCATGATATTGCGAAGGGTAGGAGCGCCACCTTTCTTTCTGCTGTGTAGTATTCCATTGTGTAAATGTACCAGTTTTTTTATCCACTCACTAACTGGTGGGCATTTAGGTTGCTTCCAGCATTTGGCTACTGTAAATTGTGCTGCTATGAACATTGGGGTACACAGGTTCTTTTCAATTTACATACCAATTCTTTTATACAGTTGCACTTCTCTAGCAACAGTTAGGGTTCTAGTACCCAATATTTGTACTAAAAATCTGAACCCTTTGTATGTGCTCCTTGGAGAAGTGTCTGTTCAAGTCCTTTGCCCATTTTTAATTGGGTGTTTGTCTGCCCAGAGTGGATTCATGTGAGCTCTTTATATATTTTGGAGATCAAACCCTTGTCTGAGGTATCATTGGCAAATTTGTTTTCCCATATAGTTGGTTCACTTTTCATTTTAATGCTCTTTTTTTTAGCTATGCAGAAGGTTTTTATTTTGATGAGATCCCAAATGGGATCTTTAATGGGTTTATTCTTTCCTTTATGTCCCTTGCCCTAGGGGTTATATTAGTGAAAATACTGCTGAATGGAATATCTGAGATTTTCCTGCCTATGTTCTCCTGAAGGACTTTTATGGTATCATGACTTATATTTATAAGTCTTTTATCCACCTTGAATTTATTTTTGTGTATGGTGTAAGTTGGTCAAGTTTCATTTTTTTTGCATGTAGCTGTCCAGCTTTCCCAATACCATTGTTGAAGAGGCTATTTTTACTCCATTTTATGCCCATGCTCCCTTTGTCAAATATTAATTGACCATGGAGATTTGCATTTATTTCTGGGCTCTCTATTCTGTTCCATTGATCTCTGTGTCTGTTCTTATGCCAGTACCAGGCTGTTGTGATTACAGTGGCCTTGTAATAAAGTTTGATATCAGGTATTGTGATCCCTCCTACTTTGTTTTTCTTTCTCAAAATTGCTGCAGTTATTTGGGGTCATTTATGGTTCTAAGTAAATTTTTGATGTGTTTGTTCTATGTCTGTGAAATATGCCATTGGTACTTTAACAGGTATTGCATTGAATCTATAAATTGCTTTGGGTAGTATGGACATTTTGATGATGTTAATTCTTCCGATCCATGAACATGGTGTATGTTTCCATTTGTTTGTATCTTCCTTAGTTTTTTTCTTCAGTGTTGTGTAGTTTTCTGAGTACAGGTGTTTTACCTCCTTGGTTAGGTTAGGTTAAAATACCTCCTAGGTATTTTATTTTTGTTGTTGCTATATCAAATGGGATATTTTCCCTGATTTCAGTTTCTGATGTTTCATTGTTGGTATACAAAAATGCTTTTGATTTCAGAATATTGACTTTGTAGCCCATTGTTTTGCCAAAACAATTTTTTAGGTTAAGCAGTTTTTTTGTGGAGTGTATAGGATATTCTGCGTACGCTATCTTGTCATCTGCAAACAACGACAGTTTTGCTTCCTCCTTTCCAATTTGGATGCCTTTTATTTCTTTCCCTTGTCTGATTGCTGTGGCTAGGACTTCCAATACTATGTTGACCAGAAGTGGTGAAAGTGCACAACCTTGTCTTGTTCCTGATCTTAGAGGGAAAGCTTTGAGTTTTTGTCCATTGAGTATGATGTTGGCTGTAGATCTCTCATACATGGCCTTTCTTATGTTGAAGAATGTTCCCTCTATTCCCATGTTTCTGAGTGTTTTAATCATAAATGGGTGCTGTACCTTATCAAATGGTTTTTCCACATCTACTGATATCATCATGTGATTTTTGTCTTTGTTTTTGTTTATGTGATGTATTATGTTTATTGATTTGCAAATATTTGTACTATCCTTGCATCCCTGGGATGAATCCCGCTTCATCATGGTGTATGATCTTCTTAATGTATTGCTGGATGCAGTTTGACAATATTTTGTTGAGGATTTTAGCGTCTATGTTCATCAGCGATATTGGCCTGAGGATTTCTTTCTTTCTTGTGTCTTTATCTGGTTTTGGGATTAGGATGATGCTGGCTTCATATAAAGAGTTTGGGAGTCTTCCATCTTCTTGGATTTTTGGAGTAGTCTGTGAAGGATAGGGGTTAGCTCTTCCTAAAATGCTTTGTAGAATTCTACTATGAAAAAGAGTAGTCCAGGGGTTTTGTGTGTTTGGGGTTTTTTGATTACTGCTTCAATTTTGTCAGCTGTTATTGGTCTGTTAAGGCTTTCTGCTTTTTCTTCATTCCATTTTGGAAGATTATATTTTTCTAGAAATTTGTCCATTTCATCTAGGTCCCATTTTTAAGTTTTTGAGGAAATTCCATACTCTATTCCATAGTGACTGCACCAATTTGCAATCCCACCTATAGTGCATGGGCTTTCCCTTTTCTCTACATCCTTGCCAACACTTATTATTTCTTAAGTTATTAATGATAGCCAATCTGACAAATGTGAGGTGATGCCTCATGGTGGTTTTAATTTGCATTTCTCTATGACCAGTGACATTGAGTATCTTGTGTCTATTGGCCATCTGATGTCCTCTTTGGAGAAGTCTCTATTCAGGTCCTCTGCCCATATTTTAATTAGGTTTTTTGTTTTTTTCAGTATTGAGTTATATGAGTTCTTTATAAATTTTGGATATTACTAACTCCTTATTGGATGTATCATTGGCAGATATCATCTTCCATTCAGTAGGTTGTCTTTTCCTTTTCTTTGTGTTTTCTTTTGCTAAAGCACAGGCTTTTTAGGTGGATTTAAATCCATTTGTTTATTTTTTTTTCTTTTGTTTCCCTTGCCTGGGGAGATATATCAGAAAAATATTACTAAGAGAAGTGTCAGATAGGTTATTGCCTATGTTTTATTCTAGTTTTATGGTTTCGGGTGTTACATTTAATTCTTTAATGCATTTTGAGTTCATTCTTTTATATGGTATAAGATGGTTTAATTTAATTTTTTTTGCCTATACCTATCCAATTTGCCTATCATTATCTACTGAATAAAATGTTTTTACCCATTGTATGTTCTTGCTTCCTTGTTATGTATTACTTAATTAATTGATTTGGGTTCTCTATTCTGTTCCATTGATCTATGAATCTGTTTCTATGCCAGTACCATTCTGTTTTTAATTACTATAGTCTTGTAGTATAGATATAAGACAGTGTGATACCTCCATCTTTGTTCTTTCTTTTTTAAATATATTTTATTGATTATGTTATTACAGTTGTTCCATTTTCCCCCTTCACACCCCTCCACCCTGTACTCCCTCCCACATTCCCCCCCTTTAGGGAATGTCCATGTGTCATACATATAAGTTCTTTAGCTTCTACATTTCCCATACTATTCTTACCCTTCCCCTGTCTATTTTCTACCTACCATCTATGCTACTTATTCTCTGTACCTTTTCCTCCTCTCTCCTCCTTCCACTCCTCTGTTGCTAACCCTCCATGTGATCCCCATTTCTGTGTTTCTGTTCCTGTTCTAGTCATTTATTTAGTTTGTTTTGTTTTAGGTGTCATTGTTAATAACTGTGAGTTTGCTGTCATTTTACTGTACATGTTTTTTATCTTCTTTTTCTTAGATAAGTCCCTTTAACATTTCATATATTAAGGGCTTGGTGTTGATGAACTCCTTTAACTTTATCTGCCCTTCCATTCTAAATGAAAGCTTTACTGGATAGAGTAATCTTAGATGTAGGTCCTTGCTTTTTATGACTTGGAATACTTCTTTCCAGCCCCTTCTTGCCTGTAAGGTCTCTTTTGAGAAATCAGCTGACAGTCAGATGGGAACTCCTTTGTAGGTTAAACTGTCTCCTTTTCTCTA